>JBBPBX010004283.1:56730-73894 GCA_038048925.1 Garcialebias charrua | reverse complement strand
AAATGTTCAGGTCCAACCAGTGCAGGTCCAGTTCCATGTTCTTGTCTTGGGAGCAGTCAGAGCCTTCAGGCTGAACCTCCTGATTGCTGATTGGGGTGGGGGTGGGGGGTCAGGATGCTTAAATATGATGTTTCGGAGTTTAAATCAGATGAGCCTGAGACAGGACTTCAACCCAGTTGAACCCCCCCCGTCCCCGTCCTTCATAATAAAGAACTACTGGGATCACAGTAGTTTAGGCTTTGTGGACTTTAAATGGCAGGATAGACCCAGTCTGCCCCCCCACCACCACCACCCCCAGCCTTCCTTCATGGTGCTGAACGGTTCTGCTGTTTTGTTGTGGTGTTTGGTTGTGTGCTGTTCAGAACAAAGCCTGTTGTAAATGGACCTGGACGACCAGTGGGAGGGTCTGACTGTCAGGAACTGGACCAGACAGAGGACCTGTATGAAACTCCTGGATGGGTCCCATCATGCCGGTCCAGTACCTATAAATCATGTGGGCCTGCATCCAGACCCACACAGACCACGCTGCTGTGTTGACTCAGTTTTGTGTCTGAGTACACAAACAACCTTTGACCCTCCCTAACCCTGACCTTTAACCCTAACCCAGACCTATAGACATAACGTGTCTAAAGTCGTCCAGGTTTATCAGTGTGTTTACATTAACCGGTGCCTCGTACATATGAAACATAAATACAGTGGAAACTTTCCGTGTGTCTCTTTATAACCCTTCATCCTAACATTCTTCAAAATGTTTCTCCTCTTTTTACTTTTGAGTTTTATGAATAAAGGCTGTTGAATCCTGGATTTATTCCTGTGTTTATTATCTATCTGAACACTTAACAGGGGCAACATGGTGGTGCAGTTGGTAGAGCTGCCGCCTCTCAGCAAGCAGGTCGCCCCGGTTCAAATCCCGGTCCGGGGGCCTTTCTGGGTGGAATTTGCATGTTCCCTCCATGCATGCGTGGGTTTACTCCAGGTACTCCAGTTTCCTCCCACAGACCAAAAACATACATGTTAGACTGATTGGTAACTCTAAATCTGGGGTCAGCAACCTTTACGATCAAAAGAGCCATTTTTGCCCCTTCACTAAACTAAACGAGTCTGGAGCCCCAAAATCCGCTACAGCTTGGATTCTCAACTGGTGGCCCATGGACCACTTTGTTGGAGGGCGCTTTTCTGGACAGTAGGGGGTGAATTTATAAAACAAAAAATATCTAATGAGTTTTAACATTTATTGGTATGTTTTCCAATGGGTTATGACCGAAAGAACGAGATCTCGGATACAAGCGGCTGAAATGAGTTTTCTCCGCAGGGTGTCTGGACTCTCCCTTAGAGATAGGGTGAGAAGCTCAGTCATCCGGGAGGGACTCGGAGTAGAGCCGCTGCTTCTCCACATCGAGAGGAGCCAGTTGAGGTGGCTCGGGCATCTGGTTAGGATGCCTCCTGGACGCCTCCCTGGTGAGGTGTTCCGGGCATGTCCCACCGGGAGGAGACCCAGAGGAAGACCCAGGACACGCTGGAGGGACTATGTTTCTCGGCTGGCCTGGGAACGCCTTGGGATTCCCCCAGAGGAGCTGCTCCAAGTGGCTGGGGAGAGGGAAGTCTGGGCCTCCCTACTTAGGCTGCTACCCCCGCGACCCGACCCCGGATAAGCGGAAGAAAATGGATGGATGGATGGATGGATGTAGAAAAATGACATATCCTACTTTGAAGAAATAAAGCATAAAGTGAAAGCGAGTATGTTTTACTCCTTGTAATGTTTCTAGTATTCATATATTTGCTAAATAAATTACAAGATTACTGCTACAACTAGCCCTTTTAGTTGTTATAACAACCAATAAAATTCAGTTTTATGTCAATTTTGGTCAAAGCTTGAAAGAGCCGCTGCAGAGGGACCAAAGAGCTGCATGTGGCTCTAGAGCCACAGGTTGCAGACCCCTGCTCTAAATTTTCTCTAGGTGAGAGTGAGGGGTTGTTTGTCTTGTTTGTCTCTGTGTCCCTGTGATGGACTGGAGACCTGTCCAGGGTGTCCTCCACCTCTCGCACAGTGATGGCTGGATGTGGGCACCAGTGACCCCTGTAACCCAAAAAGAAAGAAGTGTGTAAAGATGATGGATGGACCACCAAACCTGTTCTGTTCTAATAGTCTGTGCTTAGTTTTATGAAACGGACTCTGGAGTTGGCTGGTTTACTGTATCCAGATCTATTTCTTCATTAGACGTCCAGTCCTTGTTACCCTAAAGCTCAGCCAGTTCATTAGAAGTGATCCGATGTCACAGTAAGTGCTTTCAGACTGCCGGAGACCACTTGACCCTTGTAACATTTAAGAACGTTTGCATTTTTGTTGTTTATTATCAAGTCAGCCGTAGTAAGACAGAGTACATGTGTGTGAATGAGAGGGAGGCTGGTGGAACAGTGAGGCTACAAGGAGCAGAGGTCACAAAGGTGCAGGACTTCAAGTACTTGGGGTCCACTGTCCAGGAAAATGGGGACTGTGGTAAAGAGGTGAAAAAGAGAGTCCAGGTAGGATGGAGTGGATGGAGAAAAGTTTCAGGAGTGATTTGTGATGTTTCATGCCAAGAAAGAGCACCACAGATGCCATCTTTGCTTTGAGGATGTTGATAGAGAAGTACAGAGAGGGTCAGAAAGAACTCCATTGTGTGTTTGTGGATTTAGAAAAAGCATATGACAGGGTGCCAAGAGAGGAGGTGTGGTATTGCATGAGGAAATCTGGAGTGGCAGAAAAGTATGTTAGACTGGTACAGGACATGTATGAGGACAGCAGGACAGTGGTGAGATGTGCTGTAGGAGTGACAGATAGCTTCAAGGTGGAGGTGGGATTGCATCAAGGATCGGCTCTGAGCCCCTTCTTGTTTGCTCTGGTGATGGACCGACTAACAGATGAGGTCAGGCAGGAATCCCCATGGACTATGATGTTTGCAGATGACATTGTGATATGTGGTGAGAACAGGGAACAGGTGGAAGAGAACTTGGAGAGGTGGAGGTATGCACTTGAAAGAAGAGGAATGAAAGTCAGCCGTAGTAAGACAGAGTACATGTGTGTGAATGAGAGGGAGGCCAGTGGAACAGTGAGGCTACAAGGAGCAGAGGTCACAAAGGTGCAGGACTTCAAGTACTTGGGGTCCACTGTCCAGGAAAATGGGGAATGTGGTAAAGAGGTGAAAAAGAGAGTCCAGGCAGGATGGAGCGGATGGAGAAAAGTTTCAGGAGTGATTTGTGACAAAAAGGTGTCAGCAAAGGTCAAAGGAAAAGTTTACAAGACTGTGGTGAGACCAGCTATGTTGTATGGTCTGGAGACAGTGGCCGTGTTTCCATCAAGGTTTCTAGATGCACATTTTGAAGTATTGCATCAGAAAAGCTGAATGGAAACGGCACGATTCGAATTAACTTCCACTAATTTGCAAAAAAGTTGATACGCTCGCTTGAGGTGGTTTTTGGGTTCTTCGAATCAGAGCCGATGCGCAAAACGAGAGATGGAAACAGATTTGCCGACTCAGTTCTGCCGTAGCGAACATTCACGTCACGTGACTTCATCTCCGGACAACATGTAACATCGCTAAAACTAGTTGGCATGACAGAATAAATACAACTTGCCCGATAGCAACACATACCTGAAATATTCTCTCCATTTTGCCGAGATGTGTGGTCGGGTCCTGTTTTCAACCGCTACTTCCTGTTTACTGTAGACATGCGTAACGCTGACGTAATGACGCTGACGTCTGACGTAATGCCGCTTTGCGTGGCCTGGTCGATGCGCTTCAAGCCAGTTAATGGAAACACTTCTGGTTTTCATTAATTTTTATTTACATTTTTGCGAAATTTCAAAATTCGTTCAAAATTCGAATTGAAAATAGATGGAAACACAGCTACTGTCACTGACAAAAAGGCAGGAAAAAGACCTGGAAGTGGCAGAAATGAAGATGCTGAGGTTCTCCTTAGGAGTGACAAGGATGGATAAGATCAGGAATGAGATCATCAGAGGTACAGCACATGTTAAACAACTGGGAGATAAAGTTAGGGAGGCCAGACTGAGATGGTTTGGACATGTCCAGAGGAGGGACAGTGGGTATATTGGTAGAAGGATGTTAGAAATGCAGCTGCCAGGAAAAAGACAAAGAGGGAGGCCAAAGAGGAGATATATGGATGCAGTTAGAGAGGACATGAAGGTAGTTGAAGTGAGGACAGAGGACAGAGTGAGATGGAGGAGGATGACTCGCTGTGGCGACCCCTGAAAAGGGAAAAGCTGAAAGAAGAAAAAGAAGAAGATTATTGCAGTCTGTGGCTGCTCGTCGTCCTTAACTACCTTTATCAGGTCTCTGTTAGCTCCTTCAAAGGCTCTTTCTTGCAGGGGCGTGCAGGGCGGGGCTAAGAGGGCTTGAGCACCTGCCCCTTTTGCTCCTTGCCCCCAAGTGCCCTTTTTGGTCAATTTTTTTCTTCCTATTCCTAAGCCTTCCTCTGACACATTTTTGATTTTGATTTTGAAAATTTTATTCATTTCATTTAAAAACATGACAATTATACATACAATAACAAAAAGTAGATAAAATAAAATGAATGGTGGCAGAAGAAGAAGTAGTCTTATGAAAACTGCCCCTTTTTACTCAATTCTAATGTAAATAAAATTATATATTTAAAAAATGTAATTCACAAAAACAATAACAATCTAGCTAAATTTAAAACATAAAACTCAAACATCTTAATCAAATCAGACAACAACTTAAGTAGATATATGTATTAACGATTCCCACATTCTTCCAAGAAACTCGTCTTTATCAGTCTCTTAAATGTATACAGTGATCTGGCATTCTTAACAGTATCTTCCAAACCATTCCACAATCCTATTCCCTGAATTATTGTGGATCGTTCCTTCAAACTAGTACTAAAATAAGGCTTCACAAACATCTCAATTCCTTTAAGAAAATATACACTCTCTCTTTTAACAAAATGTGTTTGAATATTGTCAGGCAACATGCCTTTATGTGCCTTATACATAAGCAACAAAATGTTATAATTAACCAAATCATAGAACTTCAAAATTTTCAGTTGATAAAATAAAGTAGTCGACGGATATCTATAGTTTTTTTTCATAATAATTCGTACAGCTCTTTTCTGTAAAATGAACAAAGGATTAGTTATAGTTTTACATGCTTTACCCCAGACTTCAATACAGTAAACCAAATAAGGAACAACTATTGCATTATACAACATAAACATTGCTTTATCAGTGAATAACTCTCTTACTTTATACAGAACTGCTATCGATCTAGATATTTTTGTTCTCAAATTGTTTATGTGAGGTCTCCATGTTAATTTCTCATCAATAATAACACCCAAAAATTTCACCTCACTAACTCTACAAATTTCAGTTCCGTCTACCAAAAATGGAGCGTGAACATCAGTTTTTCTGTTGCTGTGTATCATGTAATAAGTTTTATCCAGATTTAATGATAACTTATTTAGACAAAACCAATTTTGGATTTTCACAAATTCTGACTGTATTAACTCCAGCATTTGTTCTGTATCATCACCCTTACAAATAAATGTTGTATTGTCTGCAAATAAAACACATCTAAAAAAGTCTGACACATTAGCCAAGTCATTTACATACAAATTAAATAACCTGGGTCCAAGTACTGAGCCCTGAGGCACTCCACATGTGATATTACTAAATTTGGATCTTATGTCATGAATTTGAACAAATTGTTTTCGATCTTCCAAATAACTATTTACCCACTTTAATGCTGTCCCTCTAATACCATATTTATATAGTTTATCAAGAAGAATTCCATGATCTATAGTATCAAATGCCTTCCTTAAATCAACATAAATACTAATACAACTCTTCTTTTGATCAACTGCATTTGTTATTTGTGACTGGCCACAGCAAAACCAGGAACAAGTCTCCCTTGGGTCATTTTGAGTTATTTACAGAATCTGAAAGTGTGGGTTCTAAGCTATCCGATGATGCCAAACACATGGCACTCAAAAAAAAAAATGAAGAAGATACAGCCATTTCAATGTTGGCAATCTGCAAATAATATTAGGGAGAAAACAGGCCTCAAAGGCCCTGTTTACACGGACACTGTGTGGGGGAAACGCAACTTTTGGGTATGTTAATTAGGTTGAAAGTTTTGCGTTGACATGGGCGAATTCTGTGGATACGACTCTCTCCCCCCACCCCGTACTCATGAATTTACTGTAGTTACCATGCTGGGCCATTAGATGGCGCTGTGATTTTTGGAACCTTCACCACTGCGCATGTGTGCAGCCTGGGGTAAACAGAGCACACGAGGCAGCCTGTTTTCCTCTCTGGCTAAAAGTTCAGCTACTACAAGTTGTTGTCAACAAGTTAACAACAAGGTAAAGCTGGAATTTGGATAAGAGTCAACAGATTTGACACCAAGTGGGGCCGCTTCATCTGCGCACCAGTTGCTGACTGGACCGGAACCGAGTCAACATGTCTGACTTTACTCCGTGAGAATCAGCTGATTTACAGCAGCGCTACAAGGTAAACCATGTTCTTAATAATCTTTCCTTGTGTTTAGTTCGATCACAGAACAACCAACTGAGGTTTTATTTTTATTTTTTTCCTGCGAGGTCGAAGCTGTTCCACGAAGCGGACCGGCGGTTCGGATGTGGGTCCAGTGGGATGAAAACAACAGAGTCCAGTTCATTAAAGTTCGGTTAACGTGTTTTTAAAAGTGTTCAATTTAATTCTCAGTGTTTGTGACATGAGTTTGTGGTGTTGAATAAACAAATAAATTAAAAATCAACCTGGTGTCTTCATTTTCAGCAGCATGTTAGGCATGACGTAACGAGTCCAGCAACATAAATACGTGAAATGTCCGACTGCCTCGTTAACAGAGACAACTGGATCCAGGCAGCTGGCTCTCTTCTAACACAGATGCAGGTAAGGTGTAGAATAATTAAATATGAGAATCAAAATATATTCCATCAGCTATAGTTCAGAAAGTGGTGCGTGTGTCCACTGTCCAGTCCACCGCCATTGTTAAAATGCCGGCTGTCTGCGCGTGCGTGCTACGTGCATGTGTTCAAATAAAAGCTCCACGGGAGATGTTTACATTATCAACGGGGGGTCTGCGAAAAACTTCCACCTTGAGAGCAGGGTCAGAAAAGTATCGGAGTCATCGAGGGGGGCCAGCAGCGTCGTGTAGGCGATAAGCAAAGTCGCAAAGAGAAAGTAGCGGTTACACTCAAAATACGCGCCGTGTAAACAGGCCCAAAGTTTTAGAAGAAAGTCCCCATTCCTGAAGTGTTACCTGGGGGTGTTAACGATTGCTGTTCATTTACATTAAGTTGCCTTAACCCCAACCCCCAGCAATGACTGTCAACACAGACTCTGCCTAGGAAGGCTTTCAAATCTGCATGTTATTGGCTGAAACCAATAACAAGCAGTTATTCAAGGGAAAAGCTCAGAAACCAGCCAAACAAAGGCCGCATGTTAATCAGCGGGTGGTTTCCACACCCCTGATATGCAAATCTTGGCCGGCTCGTTTTTACTCTGAAAACAAGCTGAATTCTAACACAAAGTTTATCAGTTTAAAAACTTCTAAAGTGTTTTTTAAAGCATGGGGTGGTTTCTTCACAACTTGAACTAGTATATTTTGCAAAAAACGATTTTCACTATTTTCTCAGAACTTGAAAGCGTTTATTGATTTTTCTCAGTTTGAGTGTGAGAGACTTGTTCCTGCTTTTCTCGTGGCCTGTCACATTTGTTCCACCAATTCAACAAGTGCCATTGATGTAGACTTATTTTTTCTAAATCCATATTGACTGTTACTAAGTGTGTTTTGTTTATCAATGAATCGATCCAATCTTATCCCAGAACGCTATTCATTATTTGCCATGTTGATCTCATATTACCATTACTTTTGTCTAATAAATTACTATAATAGTCTTTCTTATGTTTTCTTATGATCAAAACCAGTTTGTTTTTATACTTTTTGTATCTTTCTTCTGCTTCTTTTGTTTTCAATTTCAAGAAGCTCGAGTACAATTTATTCTTTTTTTTTTTTACAAGCGTTTTTCAATCCATTTGTCATCCATGGTTTATCAACAGTATTTCGTTTTGTATAATTTTTTTGCACACAATGTTTTTCGTATAATGCTCCCAAGGTGTTCATAAATACATCATGCTATGTTAAGGTGAGGTGGAGGTGGAGGTGAACAGCTGAGTTTTGTCCAGAGGAGGTAGCTCCTCTGGACAAAACTCAGCTGTTCACCTCCACCTCACGGACAAGGGTCACTCATTTGAGGACCAGAATGTTCAAATTTTGGACCGAGAGCACAGATGGTTTGAGAGGGGGGTGAAGGAAGCTTTGTATGTTAAGAGAGAAAAACCTTCTCTTAACAGAGGAGGAGGTCTGAGATTTCAACTTTCTAAGACTTATAACTCAGTTTTGGATTTGATTCCGAAACGTTTTACACTGGATGGGAGCAGGGATGTCTTGTCTGTAAATTAGACTAACAAAGTTTCTCTGAGTAGCCTCTGTTGTTGTTTGGGGGGTGTTTTTTGTCAATTTACATACAGTTTTGTGTCTTCTACCAGAGACCTCAAGGGAACCTCCTACTGTTAAGGTGTGATCTTTCAATTTACATGTATGTGTTACAAACCCCCAGGTGTGATGTGTTGTTTTGTCAATTTAAATAGAATGGGCATGTTAGGTATTTTGTGGTGTTATTTCAGTTTCCAATTTCATATGTTGGTGCGTGGCTTGTATAAAACTTCTCGTTCTCACAGCTTCCATTCATTCAGAATTGAAAAAGACTTCTGGACAGAAGTCGAAACGTTTTCTGCAACAAATAAAGTCCAGTTGATCCTGTATTGAACGCCTTTTTTGATTGTACCAACACTACATTCCCCACAATGCAACAGCAGTAGTAGGGGTGGGGCCAATCCGATCCGGACCTCACATTCAGGAAATCCCTTCAGTTAGCAGGCAGCTACAGTGTGTGGATTGGGTGAGTAGCATCTTAGCTAACAGCTAGCCAACTTTTCATCATAACATGTCCGTTGTGTGGAAGTATTTTACACTGAACACCACAAGACAGCAACGTGCAATGTCTGCAGAGTCATAGCACCATATTAAACTGCGGTCAAGTTAGTTTTACGCTGGCCATTCGAGCTCCGGGGCTTCAGCGGGACGCCCGAACCGAAACAAGGAGACTGAGTGACCGCAGCCAGCTGCGTCCCGTCTGACCCGCTGTCTGACCGTCCTGTCAATAAAAACACACCGCTGAAGCCACGGAGCTCAAATGTTCACCGAGAAGTTGCTAAACTTCATCGTAATTAATGACCAACAGCTAACAACTGTAGAAAATGAAGGATTTTGCAGCTTGATACTTGCAGCCAACAGTAAACAATCATAAAAAAGCATATTAATTAAAAATCACAAGAAAGCTGTATTAAAAAAACGAAACATAAACAGCTACATTATAAAACTATGTAAAATACTAAAGGCAGGAACATGTCTGTGTTGATTTATTTCAAGAACCTAGCAGATGTCAAGCTATTTAATATTTTATTTAATTCATTTATTCATTCATTCATTTAAAAGAGACAAAATAAAACAAATTAATCAAAAAGAAAACACTGAATGAAAAGAGTGCAGGATTTTTTTAAATTTATATCACCCCCTTAAAATAAACATTGAACCAGTCCGGCCCTTGGCTTGTAGCAAATTTGTTTTTTTGGCCCTCCATGTATTTGACTTTGACACCCCTGGCTTATGCAATAGGGAGCACATCGCCCACCCAAAACTTATCATCTCTCCATAATGGATATATGTCCGATCTTCTAACTTCCTTTGCTGCATAATGTACATTGCATTTATTCTAGCGTTAGGTAAATGTATCTTGAAGGAGAATAACACTTAAATAAAAGTCCAACTAGAATATTCATTTAGAATTAAAAATAACTCACCCTGAACTACCCTAATAGATATAATGTATGTAATAACCAATCAAGTTGCTCCTGTCCAATAAAAGCGTACAAATGAAGAGGAAAAAACTATCCAGAGTTTGATGCAGCTCTGCTTTTCTGAATGGACCATCTTCATCTCCACTGCAAGTATAGCAAACCAGGCAACTCTTTGTTTTTTATAGATTACAGTACACCAAAAAGTTGCATTGTGCCCTTATTTTTCAATTTTGAAATTTATCATTGTTTATTAAACTCTGAACGCTGTGACTTTGTTAATATTCTGTCCTAAAATGTGGTTAGATGTGCCCCCCTTTTTTTTTGAGCACCTGCCCCTTTAGTGGTCTCTGCACGCCCCTGCTTTCTTGGTTAAATACAAACTCCAGCGTGACATTAGGGGATGTGATTGGTCCATACTTTAATGATGCATTGATTGGCCAAGTAAAGTGCAAACTCTTCCAGCACACACACTATTAAAAATGCATTGATGAAATTTAAGCTTCCTAGGCATCACCATTGTCTGCCGTGTTGCTCTCTTCTTCATGTGCAGCACAAACAGACTGACTTCTTATAGTTCTGGCTCCTGTAGCTCCTTTTATGAAGGCACTCTTTTAGACTGAACTTCTAAATTACCCAAAGACCCACAACACTCAGCTCCAGGGATAGAGTCCTCCTTGGTTGATGATGGTGAATATCATGTGTATAAGGCTGAGCTGACCAATCACAGCGTTTCTCTGTCTAAGCTAACATGTAGGTCCTGACGGCTCCAGAGGGACTAGCAGTCCGCAGAACCCTCAGCGAGTCCTTTAACCGTTTTGTCTAAAAGCACTTTTCACCATGTGGGTCATTTTCAAATGTGGTTCAATTTGTAAGATGTAGAGCTTCAGTCTAAGATTAGTGCAGAGTGGCTTCAAAGAAAATCTGTTTTTAGACTAAAGTCATAAAACCACTAACTTTGGGACAGCTGTGATGAATAAAATCAAAGAAGCTTAATCCTCCAGTCGTCCTGAAATGACCAAAAACCTCATTTTGTAAGTTGAATCATTTGGACCCAACAGGAGGCTAAAACTTCATCTGTCAACCTGAGATGAGCATTCACACGACATCAGGAAGACGAGGAGATGAATCTACTTGAAAGTTCGGTTGAATGGGATTCTCTAATGAGAGCTGTGAAGAGTTGTAAGAATTTTAATTCTAATTTAATCATTTGACTCTTTCAAGTAAGGTATAATACCGTATTTTCCAGCATATAAGTCGTTCCTGAGTACAGTATAAGTCGCATCAGTCAAAAAAAAGCATAATGCAGAGGGGAAAAAAAACAAATAGAAATTGCTCCGGCATATAAGTCTTATTTATTATGCATCACCACTGACCTGTCACATTTATTTAATGGTCAAAACAGCTTCATTTCACCTGGGCGGTGCGGCGCCATCATCCATCCATCACAACCAGAGTCGCTAGCTCTCCAGCGTTCCTCCACCTGCACCAGCTGAGTGAAGCGAGCAAGCACATGAGGACTCGCTACTTCAGTCTTAGAAATTTAAAGCATCAGATAAAAACAGAGTTATGAATATGGAAGAAAAAAATGTATATAAGTCGCTTTGGCATATAAGTAGCAGGACTGGCAAGTCTATGCAAAAAACTGCGACTTCTGCACCTTCTATGCCGGAAAATAATAATTGAGTGTGCGTTCACTACTGGAGCCTGACCGATATATCGGTAGAGCCGATAATTTAGGCTGATATAGAAATTTGGAGAATTAGCGTATCGGCGATAGCCAAAGTTCCATATTGGTCAGGCTCTACTAAATACTGGCAACTTAAATCTAACCATTTAAGACCAGATGAAGAAAAAACTGAAAACTTTGCTGGTTCAAATCAGACTATAAAATTTTTTTTTTTAACAGTTTGATTATAAATAGATGAAAGCACTGAAGTCATTTCAGACAATGTTTAAAAAGGTCTCACATATGGAGCTTGTTAGCCTAGCAACAAGGTACAAAATGTATATGGTCAAAATTTTGAAATACGTTTTTCACAAAATACCTTTCTCAGCCTTAGATCTACCCTCGTCTTTGTTTCTTGTTAAAAAAAAGAAGGTTTTTTTGTATAGATATATTTATTCAGAATGTACAGTTGTATAAATTTTACATCCAGTGCACAATATTATGTATTTCCTTTTTTTTAAGAAAGAAAAGAAAAAAAGAAAGAAAAAAAACAAGAAAAAAACAACAAATAAAAAAATACATTCAAAAAACAAAACCCATCCATCCCACCCACTCTCTCAATGTAGTAACTTAGGCAATAATATTACATTTAGCATTAAACATATTTTTGAAAGGTCAGAGTTAAGAGAGAAGAATTCAACAGAAACATTTAAAAGGATTAACACAAAACAGTTAAATTGATACTCATCACTCTCTCAGATCTAATCTGGTTAGAATGTCCAAGAAGGGAGTCCATATCCGGTCAAACTTGGTCAATGTCCCACGTGTAGAATGTAGAATTTTTTCAGGAGTGCAATATGATAACAGTTCGTTGATCCAATGATTTTGGTTTGGTGGCTCTACAGATTTCCAATTCTTAAGTAGACACTTTTTTGCAGCAGATGATGCTAACAAAACAAAGTATTTCTTGCAGGGATATATATTCAAGGACATAACATCTCCAAGTATCCAAATCCTGGGGTCAACATCTAAAGAAAGTCCACAAACTGCTGAAGTTGTCAGAATTACATTATTCCAGTAGTTTTGCAAATGTACACAATTCCAAAGCATATGAAGAAGATCACCTACAGTTGTGCCACATCTCTGGCATTTGTCAGTGATATTGGCATTCATTTTATTCAATTTATATGGGGTATAAATGCAGTGAAAAATATTAAATTGAGTTTGCCTGTGTTTTGTTGATAGTAATATTGTTTGGGATGAATTTAGTAATGTATTACAGTTTTTGTCATCATATTTACAATTTAAATCCCATTCCCATTTTGATTTATTTGGGTACTTCTCATAAGCTGGTAAATGGTCAATAACAGTTTTATAAACACAAGAAACAAGTCCTTTTGTGTTGGTACATTTGGGGTCTAATAAATATGTTTCAAGCGGAGTTTCATCTGGTTTATTTGGAAATAGCTCTAATGTTAGGCTCTTAATCCAATGTCTAATCTGTAAATATTTGAAGTGATTGTGCCTATGTATGTCGTAGCATTCAGATAATTGACTGAAGCTGGCAAAGACATTATTAATATAGAGGTTGCTGACTGTTCTAATGCCTTTTCTATTCCAAGTTTGTAGTATACCATCTGTTATAGGTTTAGGAATATTAGGGTTACCTTTAAGTGGCATGTTAACCAACAATCGTGTGTTTAGTTTTAAGAGAGTATGTAACCGAAGCCATGCATCGTAGGTAGCTAAAATTAAAGGATTTGATGACATTTTTGTCAGTTGCTTTTTTGAACCAAAGAATGGAATAATTTCCAATGATACAGATTTTAATTATTGTTGTTCTATAGAGAGCCACCTCATATCGTTGCCATTCGAATAAGTCCACATCCATAGAATACGGAGCTGGGTGGTTAAATAATATATTCTAAAATTTGGAAGATTCAATCCGCCTTTAGCATAAGGAGCCTGTAACGTAAGAAGCTTAACTCTTGGGACCTTTTTTCGCCATAAAAACAGAGATAGTGCTTTATCTAATTTAAAAAAAAATGTCATTGGAACTTTTAAGGGGATACATTGAAATAAGTAAATAAATTTAGGTAGTATAGACATTTTAATTGAATTAACTCTGCCAATTAAAGATAGTGGGAGATCCATCCATCGTTCCAACTCTGCTTTAGTTTTACTAATTAATGATGTGTAATTCTTTTGGTAAATTTGATCATACGAAGAACTAATATTAATACCAAGGTACTGTACTTAAAACCGTCCGGCACCATTTAAATGAACCAGGTAGTAATTGTGTCTCCTGTTCTGTCATATTGAGTGGAAACGCTTCACTCTTGGAATAATTAATTTTGTAGCCTGAAACTCTGCTGTATGACCCAAGGCATGCCAGTTAAGATGGAAAGGATTTAGAAGGCTGAGTTATAAATACCAATAAATCGTCCACATATAGCGCAAGTTTATGTTCTTCTGTGCCTACCCTCATTCCTGTGATGGATAAATCAGAGCGTATAGCAATCGCTAATGGTTCTATAGCAATGGAAAATAGACTAGGAGAACTTGGGCATCCCTGTCCACAGCCTCGGGAAACCGAGAAGGCGTCTGACAAAACCCCATTAGTCAAAATCTGTGACCTAGGGTTATTAAAGAGTTTTCTTATATATCTAATAAAGGTTTCACCAAAATTCATAGCTCTCACGGTTTCGAAAAGAAAATCAAGTTCAATTCTGTCAAACACTTTCCCAGCATCTATAGAAAGTATTGCCAGGGGGTACCTCTTTCTTTTAGCAATATCGATAATGTGAAACAACCTCCGAATATTGTCTGCTCCTTGTCGGTTTTTAACAAAACCTGTTTGGTCTGCATGAATAATTTTTGGAATAATTTTCTCCAGTCGGGATGCTATTATTTTAGACAAGATCTTATAGTCGAGTTGAGAAGACTGAGGGGTCTATAGTTACTGCACTTTTGTACATCTTTTCCAGGTTTGGGAAGAAATGTTATTGTTGCTAATTCTAAAGATTGAGGAAGTGCTGTCTTTTCGAATGCCTCCTTGATCATGTTTGTAAGAGGAGTAAATAATTTCTTTGAAAAGGTTTTAAAGTATTCAATTGGAAAGCCATCTGGCCCTGGGGCTTTGTTATTTTGTAATGATTTAACAGCAAGTTGAACCTCCTCTTCACTTATTTCACCCTCCAGTATGTCTTTATCAGTTTCGTTAATCTTGGGTAGTTGTAATTGATTTAAAAATTGTTTTATATCTACATTGTCTCTGCCAAGCCCAGATTTATATAACGTTTGATAGTATTTTTTAAATTCCAAATTTATGTCTTTTGTATTTTCTAAATGTCTTCCATCATCTGTTGTAATACTTTGAATACATTTTTCATTGTCCTCCTTTTTTATCTGCCACGCCAATAATTTGCTTGTTTTATTACCGAATTCGTAGTAGTGATATTTTGTTCTAGCCATTGCCGCCTCAACTTTACTAGTACAGTGTATGTCATATGAAACCCGCCTTTGTTTTAATATACTAACTAATTCTGGTTGTTTTGTTCTTGAATGGTCCATCTCCAAAGTCCTTATGTCTTTTTCTAATTGAGAAATCTGTTCCCTTTTTTGTTTGTTTTTATATGAAACATGTGAAATAATGTGGCCCCTCATATAAGCTTTGAGGGCTTCCCATATATTTGAATGTGAGGAGGTATTCAAATTTACTTCCAGGTATATATCAATTTTGGTATTCATAAAACTGACAAATTCAGGATCTCTAAGAAGATATTCTCTGAATCTCCATCTAGGAGAAGAAGAAACAGGATGACAAAATTCTAGTTTCATTTGTATGGGGTTATGGTCCAAAATTGTAGCTGCTAAATTAGAACAAGTTTTAATTTGTGACAAAAGTGAGTGTGAGGCCAGAAACAAGTCAATTCTTGAATATGTGTTGTGGACATTGGAATAGAATGAATAATCTTTGCAGGTTGGATTACATAAACACCATACATCTCCCAATCCTATTTCTTTCATACCCTGAGTCAGTGCCACTGCTGCTCTAGACAGTTTAGCAGGTTTGGAAGAAGAGCGATCCATTGTTGGATTTAAAACCAAGTTGTAATCGCCACCCAAAATACATGGAGCTTCAACTGTTGCCAGTTTTATAATTAAATCATTAAAGAATTCTGGATTGTCTAAATTTGGACCATATACAGATACTAGTATAGTATTACCCTGTTTGTATTTATAACACAGTCTATCAAAATCAATCTGCCAGCTCTATCATTGTACATATAATTTAACCGAAATCTGAGGTTTTTATTAATAAGCAAGGCTACACCTCTGGCATTGGATGAAAAAGAAGAATAAAATACATGACCAACCCAATCCCGGCGTAATTTTAAATGTTCTAAATCTGTAAGATGAGTCTCTTGAATAAAGGCGATGTCCGTGCCTTGTTTCTTGAGGTATGTTAGCACTTTCTTCCTTTTAATGGGGTTGTTAATCCCTCTAACATTAAATGAAATACAATTTAGTAATTCTGTCTTGTTCATTTTTGAGTATTATTTTAAAAAATTCTGGTTAAGTGACAGTTTTAAAATGTTCATAACTTGGAGAAAATAAAGAAATCTCTGACCCTTTACCAAAGGTTTAATGATTTCAATTTTCACAGAGTGAACCTCATAGAGAAAGTGCCCCCTAAACCCCCCCCAAAAATGAAAAAAATAATAAAAAAACACACACACTTTAACTCCCAGTAACAGTTACTGGGAGTAAAATAAGTATTTTTTAATGATAAATACATTACCTTACCCCCCTTCTTCACTTGCCACAACAAGCTAACATTATCCTGTTCCTCTTTTGTTTGTAAACAAAAATCAATAAAGCTGTTTTCCAACATGTGCTTTAACATCAGGACATTTGATCAGTCAGACAGAAGGCAGCTTTTTGAAACAGGCTATCTTCATACCATGATGTCACAGTTGAACTTTGATGAGAATAAAAAACGATGGATCAGATGGCACTTTTTCACGTCCGCATGACATTTCACACTTCAGCTTTAATATCAGCAGGCTGAGGATGCAAGAAATGTTTGTTCCTGGATAGATTTGATGTTCCTGGTGTCAGGAATCCCGAATCATGCAGCTCCTGAAGAGTCCGAGTCCACAGTCAGTTGACCCGATGAGAACAGAACCAGGGTCGGTCGCTCCGTGGAAAGAATCACACCTCGATGAACACCGTGTCCTTTTGATGTTTGGGCTCGTTTGCCAGGTGTGGTTTCTCTGTGCGGGTGTGCCAAACCAGAACCTGAAAAAGATCAAATGATAAAGGGTTTCAGTCACATCCAACAGAAACTTGGTCAGATATTACTGCTTCAGTTACTGCAGCACCGTCAGAACATCGTCAAGCTGCAAACAGCAAGAGACACACGAGGGTTTAACAGAAGTTTCTTCTGTTCATGAAGCTGTCATAAACTGGCCCAGCAGAAAGTGTCTCTGTATCTGCTCCTCATCGATGTGTTGCAAAAAGTCCAAAATACT
>JBBPBX010004283.1:42906-55032 GCA_038048925.1 Garcialebias charrua | reverse complement strand
CTGGCCTTTTCAGTTAATAACAATACCAGCAACAATGATACATTTTAGAGCACGTTTGCAAATAATTCACAGTTTTATAACACAAAAACAAAGTGCTACAAACACAGTAAATGAATTAATCACTGCAATGTATGTTTCTTGAGCTGGTGAAAATATCTATATTAACATAGAAACAGAGGAAAACAGACTCTTTCATGAAATACTGTAGGTTTTGGTTTGCAATAAAGAAACGTGCATTTTTCTGGTCAGTCAGTGAGGATTGATTTTCATTTGAGTTGATAAAGCAGATGAAAGATTTATTTATGGTGTAACAACACTGATAGATGTTCTTTAATGTTCTGTGAGCTCTGAACACATCCAGAAACACAAACACATTTTATGTCAGCTCTGGGATGATGATGGTCCATATAGGCCCTGCTTGTTAACCTGCTCTCTCCATGCTGCACTGTCCTGTTATCACTGTCCTGGATTACTTTAGTCACATGACTTTGGCCCCGCCCACTGAAAATGTCTTCTATTTTAGCTCATTTGGCTGCATCTTGCATTAACTTTTTCCTTTTCTTCTTCCTTAGTTTTTCTGCTCCACCCATGTCTTTCTCCTTTCTTGTTTGCTCCCTGCTCTCCTTTTTTTCTTTCATCTTTTTCACAGTGGGAGGGGCTGCTCGCATGTGACATTTGATTAACACCTGCGGTTGCGAGGTCTGCTACGTAAGGAGGGAACAGCATTTCAAAAGACAAAAAACAAAACATATTGATCATCACTGGCCAGTGCGGTCTGGAACTGACCGGCCATTCAGGAATCCTCCTGAACCTCCTATGGCCAGCCCACCCCTGTATCCATTCATCCATCCATCATCTTTATGGTCTTCTTTCTTTCCGGGTCATGGGGGTCACTGGTGTCTACATGTATATCCAGCAGTCACTGTGTGAGAGGCGGGGGACACCTGGACATGTCTCCAGTCTGTCATGGCCAGAGCTGAGGGTTGGAACGTAAACAGACCAGGAAACTGAGAACCCTTTCCTTCAATCCCACTCTTTCCTCACCACGACTGACCGAAACAACACCCTCGTTCCTTACGACAAGGCACCCAATCCATTGAAACATGTCACGCCAGTTTGCCCACTTTTTTCTGGATTTCAGGGAAGCGGGTGCTTATCTCCAACAGTCATTTAGAGTTGCCAACATGCATGTTTGACATGTGGGGGGCGGGGCGGGGGGGCTGGATTGACCAAAGGAAACCCACAACTGTTGGACCATGAATACTGGTTAAAGTAGGTCTCTTGGATACTTAACACTGCGTCGGTTAAGCTGTAGACCTGAAAGTTATGCACCATAACTCATGTTCCCTGAAGGAAGGGAACGAGGTGTAACATACTTGCTATGGGCATTGCGCCCCGCGCGATTACCTGAAGGAATATACTCATGCCTTTACGGCTAGGGGCGTCACCGCCGCACCAGAGGCCCCGCCCTCTGGGTACTTAACGGCTTGCGCCCCTCCATCTTTCTCCAAAGTTGCACTTCACCAAGCTTTCAGCATTGAAAAGGGCCAGCTATGTTGCACCTCGTTCCCTTCCTTCAGGGAACATGAGTTATGGTGCATAACTTTCAGTTCCCTTTCAGTCTGGTCTCTCAGTGCAACATACTTGCTATGGGAACGTAATCCATTCACGCCCTTGAAATGCTCAGTAAAATGCATGCTAGAGTGAACGTCTGCCCTTGACCAGCAGGCATCTCAAAGCTACTTTCTACTGTGTTAGAAAGGACAGCCTGAGTGACGTCACCCACAGTAACATCCAAATTGTAATGCTTTGCAAAAGTGTTTAATGAGCTTCAATTGGCAGCAGCGCAAATGTCTGCGACTGGTACGCCCTTGAATAATGACCAGGAAGTGGCCAAGTCCCTAGTGGAGTGAGCATGCACTCCAGAGGGTACCTGTTGACCTTTGCTACTGTACGCCCTTTTAATGGCTTCAGTCACCCAATGTGAGAGGCGTTGTTTTGATAGGGCTCTCCTGGTAGCAGGTGCTGCAAAGCAGACAAACAGTTGGTTTGTTTTCCTCCATTCGGCTGTTCTCTGCATGTAGGTGCGTAAAGCCCTCACTGGGCAGAGAGCCTTTAGCCTTTCCTGTTCCTGAGTCAGGACAGGAGCAGGTGGAAAGGAGGAGAGATCAAAGTCTAGACTCCTATGGTTCAAAGTCAAGACCTTGGGAGTGTATGCGGGATTAGGCCTTAGTGTGACCTTTGACCTGTCAGGGGCGAATCTGGTACACATTGGATGTACAGACAATGCATGGAGGTCACCCACGCGTTTCGCCGAGCAAAGTGCCAGGAGTAGAGCAGTTTTATAAGATAGTAAATCTATCTTAACCTCGCTCAGTGGCTCGAATGGAGGGTCACAGAGAGCCCCCAGGACCAGGCCAAGATCCCAACCAGGGGTCAGGGTCCTGCTGGGTGGTTTAGTCCGAAGGACACCCTTCATAAATCTTATTATGATTGGATGTGCTCCGGGTGTCCTGTGTCCCCAGCCTTCGTGACAGGCTGAAATAGCTGATAGGAAAACTTTAATCGTTGAATAAGAACAACCTTTTTCCAGTAAGTCCTGAAGGAAAGTCAGGAGCTGAGCCAAGTCGCATGCATAAGAAATAATATTTCTTTCTGAGCACCAGGCTTCAAAAATACGCCACTTTTGTGCGTATAAAGTTTGTGTTGATCCAGCACGGGCATTTTGTATGGTTAATACCACATGTTCTGGCAAGCCTGATGCCATCAACCTGTTCTTTTCAGCCAACAAGCTGAGACTTTTGGCAGTTCCTGGCCTAAGTGGCTGTACTGCCCCTTCTGGTGACACAGAGGCTGTTAACCCTTGGGGTCAACCAGGTTGGGAAGGAGGCCTCCTTGCCGATGTACTCCCAAGTTACCCTGCTCAGGGTTAATTGAGGGCAGATGTAACCTGTCATCCTTATTAGACAGGTTTGGAGCAGAAAGTCTATTTTCCTCCTCCAAATTTGGAGTCCAGGGGCTGTGAGGTTGCGAGTTATGTAAACAAGCAGATCTCCTGACTCCAATCCGTTTTTTGGGGTGGTCCAGTCTACTGGTCCTTGGCTTTAATGGAGCGTTGGTACCATGTAAACCGACCGAGGTCTGTGTTTCACCCCTTGGGAGAATTATTTTTGAAAGCAGATTTGGATCAGCACAGAACGGGAGGTCACGTGCTACCTGACTACTGCTTGGGCATTGCGTGTCCCTCGTTAATAACAAAGGAGTGGCTGTAACGTGAGAACGTGGAGGTGTTCCTTTTGATTTGGCAGACCAGATTATTTGGTGATAAAGACCTCAGTCTGCCTCGAAAAACAGGAAGAGAGATCTGATTCAACTCTGACTTGTTTTCATCCACAGCATGCTGAACACAGTCACCGGTGTGAAGGTGTGAAGTTTGTGGCTACCTGAGGGCGTCTGATGTAGCCCTCCCGTCGTCAGACTCTGTCAGCTTGCCTCCCTGAGGTGCGGACATGTCATGTGTTCGTCTGGTTAGTGTATTGGCTGTCCCATCGTTCACAATGGAGCGAGGGCTTGAGCACGTGACCCTACTCACCTGTCTCCAGGAGAGACGTGGAGGGTGTTTGCAGACGTCTCTGTGTCTGCTCACTGCAGATGAATCAGAGGCACCCTGCTGGGGCTTATTAATTAGGCTAATACCCCATAGGCCGTGAGGGAGAGGGGGGGAAAAGCCCTCTCCCTTTATGACGGCTTGCAGGTCGGAGGGACCTGCTTTGCTGAAGATATTTATGTGTTGTTTTGTTTTTTTTGAGAGTCAATAAAACAGAGAGGAGCTGTTTCATGAACTTTATTCGTGCTTATGTGCAATGATGTACATGATTGTATGTCACTCACAGCAGAGAAAGCATGATTTGTGCATGCTGTAAATAAACCAGCTTTTTGTACTGTGTTACAAGCAAAGTCTGGACATGAAGGGATCATTCCCATTACCACCACCTGTCTCTCCTCTACTGCGGTGGGGCACATGTTGCCGAGTGGTGCCGAGACTGCGCAGGTCTGCTTCCAACAGAGTCCCTTGGGGGGCAAAGCTTCTCCGGGGAATGCCCACCCGGAGAGCTTCCGCCTGTCTGCGTCTTTGGTCCAGCTTGGTCTGAATTTGCTCCAAAGCTTTACCAAACAATCCCTCCAGCTCTATCGAGTGGTGGAGAAAAGGCACCTTTTGTCCCTCCGGGAGATCCGTTAAAGTCATCCAGAGGTGGCGGATCGCGATGACCACTTCCGCCATTCCCCTGCCCTGTGCAACAGCAGCTGTCCCCATCATACGGAGCACAAAGTCTGTTGCTCTGCGGGCTTCATCCAGCAATTCGGCAGCCGCCTGCTTGTCCGTTGTTGTTTGGAGCTGTTGCAGTTTTTCGGCCAGGTAAGCCTGCATTAACGCGGACGCGTTCATGGCGCGTGCCGCGAGTCCCTGAGCCCTGTAGCATTTCTCGAGTAGAGACGCTGAGGCTCGACAAGCCTTGCTGGGAAGAGTTGGTTTTGTTCCTGATGATTTAGGAGCCAGGTGAGACGCTAGTGTGTCCTCAATCTGAGGCACGTTAGCTATTCCCACTTCATCCATCCCGTCTACGTCGAGGAACTGTGAGAGGGGAAGAAGCATAGGGGCTCTTGGTTGAGTCCAGGTGCGAGTTAGTTCTGTGAGGAAGTCCGGGAACACGGGCATCTTTTGCCTCGTGGCGGCCTGCTGCTTCGAGTAAAAATAGTTTCCTGCCAGCCTCGTGACCTGTTGGCGAGGCGGAGGTTCAGGCCATGGGATGTGCAGCGCGTCCGTTGCTCTGTGGCACAAGTCGAACAGAGCAGGGATGGAAAAGTCAGTTTCTGGGAGCACAGGTACCGGGGTCTGGGAGAGATCTTCACCCTGATCCTCCAGTTCCACGTCTGCCTCCTCCGTTGAAAATTTGCCCGAGGCTGAAATCGAGGTCTCGTCCTCGTTCATCATGCCCGGGTGTCGAACTCGACTGTTAGGTCCACCATAAGAGCCAGCACGTCAGGGCTGTCACCCCATTCGACACGTGTGCTGTCATGTAGAGCCATGTTATCTAGCTCCGGCGTGGGAGTGAGGAGTTCCGTGGTGTCCACGTCCGCTGTTGTCGCTGAAGCGCCCATGGCTTTGGCAACGAGGTCAACCCGATGCCGCTGCACCGCATCCATCATGAGGTTGCAATGTGGGCAAAAGTCGGGCGTATCCAGTACTGTTTTTGCATGAAGCATTCCCAGGCAGACTGGACAGCCCTCGTGAATGTCCGTTGCTGCGAGGGAAAAACAGCATCCGCTGGGACAGGCGCGCGAGGTTGGGCTCGCCGTCCTGTTGGTTTTTCTTGGAAGTCTCGCTTTTCGCTTTCCTTTCTCAGGAGGTATGTCCAAGATGAGGCGAGCGAGTCCTTCCAGAATTTTTCTTCTTTTTTCTTGAAATGTCTCCTCCGTTGCGTCGCTTTCGCTGGCTAGCTCGCTAGGAGTTAGCGAAATAGCTTTTTTCCTGTGGCGTAGTTAGCGCCGTCGAGCGAAGCAATCTGTAGAGAGAGGAGAAAAAAATTATTTGGGGTTAAGAGAAATGTTCCGGACTAGCTTTTGCTAGTCCAGCAGTACGCAGGAATAATTCTCTGTGCGCTCTGTGCAGGGAGCAAGCTCACCTCAGGTTGAACGATGAAGCAGCAGAGAAGTCCCGCGAAGAGGTAGTTCAGGTTTAAGCGAGGTGAAGGGCAACTTTGGAGAAAGATGGAGGGACGCAAGTCGCTTAAGTAACCAGAGGGCGGGGCCTCTGGCGCGGCGATGACGCCCCTAGCCGTAAAGGCGTGAGTATATTCCTTCAGGTAATCGTGCGGGGGCGCAATTCCCATAGCAAGTATGTTGCACTGAGAGACCAGACTGAAAGGGAACTCCAATAATGGGCTAGGCCTACTGTAACCTTACCCAGTTGAAGAGTCAAGAGATACAATGGACAACGATGTGGGGGCCGAGATGGTGTAGAGGCAGGGCAGACGGCTCAGGACCAGAAGGTCTTGGGTTCGACCTCCGGTCATGGCATACCTCGTTGTGTCCCTGGGCAAGACACTTAACCCCAAGTTGCTCCCGGTAGGTCAGGCAGCGCCTTGCATGGCAGTCTACCGCTACTGGTGTATGAATGTGTGTATGAATGGGTGGATGGTTGGTAATGTGAAGCACTTTGGGGTCCCTCAAAGGGGGCTGGAAAGCGCTATATAAGTAAGCTCCATTTACCATAATCATGTAGCATTAACACAGTATGAACATCATTCAGAAATTGTAGCTATAAGAACATGATCAAATTATTTAAATGAATGGGAAGATTATTCCGCCCATGAGGAAATGTAACCCAGAGTGAGCTAACCTTGGACAAACAAACAAAGATGGCTATAGTGTAGAGGTATTGAAGCTCACTGAGTCATTTAGTGAGACATTACTGCCTTATCAGCCAACATTAAGGCAAAGAAGAAAGGTAAAAAAATAATAATAATTCTGAGTTACTAATTGTAAGGATTGCACCATCTAGTGGGCCTCCCTTGTCTGTGCACCCTTGCATGGGTGTGTCTCATTATTCTTGATTAATTCCTCCTTGTGTTCCCAGCTGTTTGTAATCACATCCTGTCTTGTATGTAAGTCTGTCTGTGAGTCTTGTCCTTTGTCGCGTCATCGTTGGGTCTCCCTTGATGTGTCCTGTCTTGCTCCAGTCTTCTGAGTGCGAGTTGCTGCCACGTCAGCTTTTTCCTTTATTATTATTAAAACATATATATGTATATCCTGGCTCCAGAGTCTTGTCTGGACATTGGGTTCACTCCTGCCTGCTAAAAATCCTGACACTAATAACTTAAAATACTGATCATAATAAACAAAGACTACTTATGCAACCAGAAGTTACAACATATACCTACATGTAAAACACAAAACAAAGCACAACTAGCATTAACCTTTAACTTAATCATCAAGCATGCAATATATGTCAATGTATAACAGAAAATTGAACTTTTACCTGAAGTTACCTTTGTACAGATTTCCTGTTTATGTTGTATTCAGCTGCTCATGGGGTCGGCCGCCAGCCTTTATTCATCCATCCATGCATCCATGATCTTACCCGCTTCTTCCATTTTGTGTCATGGGGGTCGCTGGTGCCCGTGTCCAGCAATCACTATGTGAGAGGCGGGGTACACCCTGGAAAGTCGCAAATCCATCACAGGGCCACAGAGACAAAGAAGATAAACAAAATTCTCTCACTCACACCTATGGACCATTTAGAGTTAACAATCAGTCTAACGTGCATGTTTTTGGTCTGTGGGAGGAAACCAGAGTACCCGGAGAAAACCCATGCATGTACAGAGAAAGCATGCAAACTCCACCCAGAAAGGAGCCTGTGTGGTGGACCACTAGGGGGCTCTACTCACACCCAGTGGACCGAATGTATTACAGGATGCTTTTATTGTGAAAGGTCCAGAGGACCGGATGTATGTGGGTATATAAAGCAGTGTTGGGCGGGTTCCCGCCAGTTTAGTAAGAGTTGATTAAAAGGTGAAGTTCTACAGCCTGTCTCCTGTGTCGTCTCTTCACCCCCTCTTACACTGGTGACCCTCGTGAACTGAATATGTCGACACCTGACGCTTCAGCCAGCTCTCTTCAGCTGTCCACGGCTGTGGAACCTACACAGGCGGCCCCGCTCGCTTTTTCGGTGGCCGTTAAAATCCCGGACTTCTGGCTGCACGCGCCCCAGTCCTGGTTCGCTCACATCGAATCACAGTTTGCTCTTCGCGGGATTTCTGTTGACGACACCAAATACCACCATGTGGTTGCTTCGCTGGATCCGCTGACAACCCAGCGGGTAATGAGCCTGCTACAAGACCCTCCTGCACAAGGAAAATACGACGCCCTCAAGAAGCTTCTTCTGCGGCGCTACACACTCTCAGAGGCGGAGCGCGCTGAGAAACTATTTTCCTTCTCCGGTTTGGGCGACGGGACAGCTCTCGAGCTCGTGGAGAGCATGTTGTCCTTGCGGGGATCAGACGACTGCGAGTTCCTCTTCCGCCACCTTGTCCTCCGCCAGCTTCCAGCTCCTGTGCGAACCGCACTGGCCAACTCCCCGTTTCTGCAGGAGAAGGATTACCGCTCGCTAGCCGAAGAAGCCGACCGCATCATTCTAACCGCGAGGACCTTCGAGGTACAGGCGGTGGTCCCTGGATCTCCAGCAGCGCCCGAGTGTCGAGCGACGCACACAGCGCCGGACGAGCCAGCGGTGGTAGCAGGAGTCGCTAGCCGCAGGCGGGCAGGTCCCGCGCTTTGTTTCTTCCACGCGCGTTTTGGCGCCAAAGCACGACGGTGTGTTCCGCCGTGCAGCTTCAAGCCGCAGGGAAACGAGACCGCCAGCAGCCGCTAGCAGTCGCGGCCGTTGGCGAGAAGGAAAGGCTGCTTTTCATCGAGGACTCGAAGTCAGGGAGGCGGTTCCTCGTGGACTCGGGGTCGCAGAGGAGCCTCGTCCCCCCGACTGGCTCCGACAGGTTGGCTGAAGGCTGCGGGCCACAGCTGACCGCGGCGAATGGCTCTCCCGTCAAGACGTTTGGCGAAAGGTTGGTGACTGTGCGTTTCCATGAACGGGACTTCCGGTGGAACTTTGTGGTAGCTGCTAGCTCGGTCCCTATTTTAGGGGCTGATTTTCTTTGTGCTCACGGGCTCCTTGTTGACATTGCTAACAGACGTTTGATCGACGCTGTGTCTTTTTCGTCACTGCCTTGTAAGACGCGAGGAGCTGGGCCTTTAATGCATGCTAACTTTTTAGCTTCGGGTGATGTGTTTCAGCGTTTATTGTCTGAGTTTCCCTCGCTGACTGTTCCTGATTTTGCAACCACAAACACAAAACATGGGGTCGAACATTATATTCCCACAACGGGGCCCCCGGTGTTCGCACGTGCACGCCGCCTCGATGCTACTAAGTTAGCAATCGCACAGGAAGAGTTTGCTAACATGGAGCGTTTAGGCATCGTGCAGCGCTCGAACAGCCCGTGGGCCTCCCCCCTCCACATGGTGCCCAAGGCAGATGGCAAATGGCGGCCATGTGGAGATTTCCGCCGCCTCAATAACATCACAGAGAACGATCGTTATCCCATCCCCCACATCCAGGATTTTTCAGTGCACCTGGCTGGGACCTCCATTTTTTCTAAAGTAGATTTAGTACGGGGATACCACCAGGTTCCTGTGCATGTGGAGGATGTCCCTAAGACCGCTGTTATCACGCCTTTCGGCCTGTTTGAGTTTTTGCGCATGCCTTTTGGTCTTAAAGGTGCAGCACAAACATTTCAGCGGTTGATGGATTCAGTCCTAAGGGGTCTGTCCTTCGTATTTGTGTACTTGGACGACATCCTGGTGGCTAGCAGCTCGGCTGAGCAGCACCTGTCCCACCTCCGTGAGGTTTTTCAGCGCCTGGCAGCACATGGCCTGATTGTAAACACAGCGAAATGCCAGTTTGGGCTGCCAGTCATTGACTTTTTGGGCCACCGCATTTCCGCAAGTGGCGCCGTCCCGTTACCAAACAAAGTGCAGGCGGTGTCAGATTTCCCACAGCCCCAGTCTGTTAAAGCGCTACAAGAGTTTTTGGGAATGGTTAACTTCTATAACCGTTTCCTCCCCAGGGCAGCACAACTGCTGCGTCCGCTCTATGGAGCGCTGAAAAAGAAAAAGCCCAACGACAGTGTGGACTGGACACCAGAACGCCTACAGGCATTTGGTGATGCTAAAGCTGCACTGGCCACTGCTGCCCTTTTGGCCCATCCATCCCCAGCGGCGCAAATAGCTTTAACAACCGACGCATCTGATGTTGCGGTGGGGGCTGTGTTAGAACAGCAGGTTTCCGGGGTTTGGCAGCCGCTTGCATTTTTCAGCCGTACGCTGCGGGACAATGAGCTGAAATACAGTGTTTTTGACAGAGAGTTGCTGGCGCTTTACCTGGCTACACGCCATTTCAGGTTTTTCCTGGAAGGCCGCCAGTTCACGGCATACGTTGACCACAAACCCCTGGTGTTTGCTATGTCAAAAATTTCTGACCCCTGGTCTGCTCGCCAGCAACGCCACCTCGCAGCGGTGTCTGAATTTACTACAGACATTCAGCATGTGGCTGGAAAATCCAATGTGGTGGCTGACTGTCTCTCCCGGGTGCTGATCGCTCCCGTGTACGTTGGCATCGATTTTTCTGCTATGGCTGCGGACCAACGTAGCGACGCAGAAATACTCGAGCTCCAGTCCGGCCCCACAGGCCTCGAGTTGGAGGAAAGGCGGGTGAATGACGGAGGTCCTCTCCTGCTCTGTGACGTATCTACGGGCAGGCCCCGCCCCCTGGTTCCAGTTTCATGGCGACGCCGCGTTTTTGACTCCTTACATTCCCTTTCTCACCCAGGTGTTAGAGCCTCTGTGAAACTGGTCAGCTCAAAGTTTGTTTGGCCCGGTCTGCGTAAAGCAGTTAAGGAGTGGGCAGCAGCGTGTGTTCCATGCCAGCGTGCTAAGGTTAACAGGCACACCAAAGCACCGTTGGAACCTTTCCCCATCCCAAGTCGGCGGTTTGATCATGTGCACGTAGACCTAGTAGGCCCTCTGCCTCCATCACAGGGTTTTACTCATCTGCTGACTATGATAGACCGGACCACCAGGTGGCCAGAGGTTGTTCCTCTGACGTCCACAACATCTGCAGTGGTGGCCCGGGCCTTTTTGTCTACCTGGGTTGCACGTTTCGGCCCCCCTTCAGACATTACATCGGACAGGGGCCCGCAGTTTGTTTCGGAGCTTTGGTCTACCATGGCCAAGGGTCTGGGGACTAACGTTCACAGGACCACCGCTTACAACCCCCAAGCTAATGGTTTGTGTGAACGGTTTCACAGGTCATTGAAAGCTGCACTTCGTGCTGCACTGACCGGTGACAACTGGATTGACCGCCTTCCTGGGTTTTGTTGGGGTTGCGTACCGCAACCAAAGAAGACCTGAGCTCTTCCCCGGCTGAAATGGTTTACGGTCAGCCTGTGCGCGTCCCCGGTGAGTTTTTACCTGAGGTACCCTCACCACAGTTCGCTCCACCGTTGCTCCATCTTTCACCTCAGGAGGCCCCTTTTCGTGTCCCCGGTCCGGTACACCATTGTTTACCGCAGTCATTTGTCCCTAAGAGTCTGGAGTCCTCTAAATTTGTTTTTGTCAAACACAATGCACACAGGACACCACTACAGCCTTTGTATGATGGACCGTTTCGAGTTCTTCAACCAGGTCCGAAACATTTCATTTTGGATTTAGGGGGTCGTACTGAGACTGTCTGTATTGATAGGCTTAAACCAGCTCATGTTGTGTCAGATGATCAGGTTGTTACGGCCCAAGCTCCTCGCAGAGGCAGACCTCCATCCACATTGTTAACGGACGGCGGTCCTTCTTCCGGAAACTCTCAACGTCCATTGGAGCCCGAATCTTCTGCAGACCCTCCTCGTAGCCCTCCACTTCATCAGACTGGTTCTGCAGGGCCCAGGTTCAGCCGTTCTGGTCGTTTGATCAAACCTAAAATGCGGGACTAGTGATGGACCTTACTGGGTGTTCTGGGGGGGCGTGTGTGGTGGACCACTAGGGGGCTCTACTCACACCCAGTGGACCGAATGTATTACAGGATGCTTTTATTGTGAAAGGTCCAGAGGACCGGATGTTATGTGGGTATATAAAGCAGTGTTGGGCGGGTTCCCGCCAGTTTAGTAAGAGTTGATTAAAAGGTGAAGTTCTGCAGCCTGTCTCCTGTGTCGTCTCTTCACCCCCTCTTACACCTGGACCAGGATTTGAACTGGCAATCTTCTCGCTGAGAGGTAGCAGCTGTTGCGCCACCGTGCTGCCGCCTTTATTCATCTTTTTATATTTTTTCCAAACTTTGATTTAGAATAAACTGTATTCCACTCGTTAAATGCTCAGGGTAACACATCCCCACTAACAAGTTAAACAATTTTTTCTTAACTTTTTCTCTGTGCAGCTCCTGCAGGTAAGGGACGTTTACCTTCTGGACAAATTAAGGTCACAGATTGGTCAGCTGCTGACTTGCCTACTGAATTAATTGACAGGTGG
>JBBPBX010004283.1:31991-42486 GCA_038048925.1 Garcialebias charrua | reverse complement strand
ACTGTGGAGCTCTTTGGGACTGGGATGATGGTCGCGGTCTTCAGGCAGGTGGGAACTAACTCCAGTGCAAGTGAGGTGGTGAAGATGTCAGCCAGCACCTCACAGAGCTGGTCCGCACATTCCTTCAGAACTTTCCCTGGGATGTTGTCTGGTCCGGTTGCTTTATGAGGATTAATCTTTCTGAGACTGCCTCTCACTTCTGCTGCGGACACCCTGAGATGCTCTTCATCTGGTGATGAGGTGAGTCTGGTGCTAGCAGGTCTGTTTGGATCATCAAAACGTGCATAAAACTTATTGAGGGCATCAGGCAGAGATGGGTCCCTGGGGCATTGTTTGTTTTTGCCTTTGTAATCTGTTATGCATTTAATACCCTTCCACATGCTCCGTGGGTCTTGTGAGGTGAACTGTCCCTCGATCCTCTGTGCATACGTGGCCTTGGCCTTCTTAATGCCATCCTTCAGTTCATTCCTGCTCTTTCTCAGCTCCACTTTATCTCCTGACTTGAATGCAGTGTCTCTGGCTGCTAGCAAGGCGTGAACTTCTCTATTTAACCAGGGTTTCCGGTTCGGGTAGGATTTCACATATTTTTTTATGGATACATTCTCAGAGCATGTACTGATGTAACCCAGGACTGAGGAAGCGTACAGTTCCATGTCCACTGAGCTTCCATCAGTGGCCGCTTCCCTGAAAACAGACCAGTTTGTCCTCTCAAAACAGTCTCTCAACAAGGGGGAACTATCTTGAGGCCAGATTGTTATTTGTCTTTGTTCCGGCTTGGACCGCCTGAGTGGAGGGAGTAAACAATTCAACATCAAGGGAGCTTGTTCCCTGCGTCTTGTGATGTAGTTTGTAGTGATGTAGTTTGAAGGTTATCATTGGTTGAACAAACTGTGAAATAAGGGGCAGATATAATAAGATTGCATCTTCTTTCTGCTCCTTTCATTTTATCCTACTTGTATTCTTGTATCTGATGAAATTGTCTTGTATTGTTCTTTTAAAATGAATGAATAAACATCAAATCAAATCAAATCTTGTCTCTTTGAAGAGTTACAGACTTTTTAACTCCTTTGGCTTAAGTTTCCTGAGGGGGCACTTACATGTGAAAAATGCCTGCGAAGAAACCTGTTCATGTAAAGAAAAAAGTGATCAATTAAAACTTTCACGTGCTGACTCTTTAAAACCTTCAAGCCTTGGGTTGTTTGAAAGCTAGCTAACTTATTTACATTTTTATTCAAATAAAATTCAGATTATTAAATGTGTTTTCATCTAAATCAGTTGACAGATACATAACACAGCATAAACAGAACTGAACATCAAAAACCTTTGTTATAAGCCTTAAAATTAGCCCATAACAGTAAAAAAACAAAATACAACAATGTTGCTGTAATTACACATATATGTACACTCAACACAACCTGAGTAATAATCTGAAATCTATTGTTAGTAATTAATGTACGACACAGGAGCCGTGAGGGATGTTGAAGGCTTTAGTTCTTAGGTAAGTTATTGTAAACTAACAGTAAATAAACGTTGATTGTTTTACAAAAGGACAAAATCAGAATGCAGATATTCAAAGCTGGGATGGGAGTATTAAGTTGATTTCAATAAAAGCAGTTTCACATAAATAACTTAAATACTTTTTGTTATGAACAGCTGAACACCATGCAACCTCTCACTCTCTGGATAGGTTCGGGCTTAAAAACTGGTTCAATATGATCAATTTGATTGGGTCTAAGGATCCTTCATCAATGTTAATGGACCAACTGGGTTAGTACACCTGCAGGGTCCACATGAATTAAAAGGATAGTCGCAAAAACTAACTCCTGATTCTCTGGTTTGGCGTCAGACTGTGGTTCAAGTCTCTCATAAACCTGATGTGAAACATTTTCTCAGTTTTGTTCATACTCAGAGTAGGGAAAAGACCAGTGTAGCAGTTATTATCTGCTTATTCTTACTTTTTGTTGAGTATTTTGAATGTACTTGATTTGTATTAAGGTATTGTGATGTCTGCTGTTTGGTATTTAGTTATGATCTTAGTCTTTTTTGTACTTTAATTCCTACTAGATGTCCTGAATCATCTTTGTTTCAACACACCTGTTCATCACTAATCACCTCTTCCCGGGCATTGTTAGGTCCTAGTTTATCTTGCTACTTCACTTTATTTTAATGATGTGTATTTGCTGCCTTCACAGATTAAATTATTTAAATTAACCGTGTTTCCATCTAAAAAAGCTAAGTCTGGTCCTCTGGACATTCAAAAAAAACAACAAAAAAAACAAAACAAAGCAAAAAATTGTAGAAACGTTTCGTCTTTCGTCCGAAAGACTTCCTCAGTCTGAGGTGCTGGGTTCAGCTCAGTCTTATAAATAGCACCCTCTCACAGTGTTACACAACCAGTTGGCTGATGACAGCCTGAAACCAGCTGCTCACATGATCAAGGAGGACCATCAGCCTAACAATGGATCGTTAGCACCCTGATGGTTGTTTGCTATTCACAGAGGGCTGAGTGATACCAGCAATCACAGCATTGTAGGAGGGGGACAGTTGAACTCGGAGGCCTCCACCCCTGTTTAATGATGGGCGGTTTCTTTTCACAAAGATGGCCTCCTTTACTCCTCTCTCAAACCATCGTTCCTCTCTATCAAGGATGTGAACATCTTCATCCCTGAAAGAGTGACCGCTGGCCTGGAGATGAGTGTAGACTGCAGAGTCCTGACCTGATGATGTTGATCTTCTGTGCTGGGCCATCCTTTTGGCCGTGTTTCCATCTATTTTCAATACGAATTTTGAGTGAATTTTTGAAAATTCGCAAAAATGTAAATAAAAATTTATGCGAAGCAGAAGTGTTTCCATCAACTGGCTTGAAGCGCATCTACCAGGCCACGCAAAGCGTCATTACGTCAGACGTCAGCGTCATTACGTCAGACGTCAGCGTTACGCATGTCTACAGTAAACAGGAAGTAGCGGTTGAAAACAGGACCCGACCACACATCTCGGCAAAATGGAGAGAATATTTCAGGTATGTGTTGCTATCGGGCAAGTTGTATTTATTCTGTCATGCCAACTAGTTTTAGCGATGTTACATGTTGTCCGGAGACGAAGTCACGTGACGTGAATGTTCGCTACGGCAGAACTGAGTCGGCAAATCTGTTTCCATCTGTCGTTTTGCGCATCAGCTCTGTTTTGAAGAACGCAAAAACCACCTCAAGCGAGCGTATCAACTTTTTTGAGAATTTGAGGAAGTAAATTCGTATCTTGCCGTTTCCATTCAGCTGACGCGATACTTCAAAATGCGCATCTAGAAACCTTGATGGAAATACGGCTATTGTCTCACTAGCCGTGTTTCCATCAAGGTTTTTAGATGCGCATTTCTTCAGAATTTAACAAGATAACCACCTAAAACAATTATTTGTTTGCTCAACATTATAGCAAAGGTGTGTCTCAGTTGAACTTTTCCTTAATAACGGCCCCCTCCCTCTCAGTTTTCAAATCCCGGTTAAAACTCACTATTACTCCATTGCTTTCAATGCCAGCTGATTTATATTTGATCGTTACTTATGCTCTGCAATGTTTTTATGTTTTTCGTGTTGTACTTCATTGTCTGTGTTGCCTGTTACGTGTTTGTTTGTTTGTTCAGCACTTTGGTGTGGACTTGTTCGTGTTGAAAGTGCTTTATAAATAAAATTGTATGGTATGGTATGGTAATAAATGCACTTTAAAGGTTAAATCAGCTTCATTTCGCCTGGGCGCTACGTCGAAATGCAGCTAGTTTGACGTTTGCTCCAGGAGTTCCAGAGCAAGAAGAAGGTGGTTTTCGAAGGCAAGCCAAGTGTCTCATTAATGTCTCGACCCATGGCTTGCCATAATATTCGAGGGCCCTCTAGCAGCCACAAACAGTAATGTTTAATATTTTTCATGTCAGAATGAATGATATTGTCAGATCTCAGCCAAAATATTTGGTTATAAATATGAGGGAAAAAGTATATTAGTCGCTTCAGTGTATGTCGTAGGATTTGCAAATGTATGTGACCTATACAGCAAAAAATATGGTACATTAAAAAATAAAAGCAATATGAGCAAAACCCTTAATCTGAGGGATCTCACAAGAGAATTGTTCAAACTTTCTATACTGTCATTTCATTAAATAAAGATTTAAAGACTGGGAATCCTGTTTAGCTGCATTGATCATTGAATTGTTCTACAGCAGCATTACAAGAGAATGTGGGCATCAAACAAGGCAGGTTCCATTTCATTACAAACTGATTCCCTGACACCTCAGGATCAGAGCATCTAACATCTCCAGGTCATTTTCGCAATAGATTCTTCAGCGCTGGAACACCATGCTTGTTTGATCGTTACATGGACTCCAAATCCAATGTATCTCCCTCAACGTAAAGTGAATGTGAAGCTTTGATTTCACAATCAATTATAAGTATCCTTGAGGGTGGACGTTATCGATGCATCTTGAAACGTCAGCATTAAAGCTCTTATTTGTCATTCCCTGACCCACTGAAGTCCCTTGTTTTATTTGAGCACAATGTATTTCAAAGGATGCGTGAAGTTGAATGGTATGTTGGCCTTAGTGAGTGTGGGCTTCACCTCGAGTTGTCCGAACTGAGCGCCGGTGTGATTGGCATACTGAGCGCCGGAACACCAATGAAGAGCCAGGAGACATCAGAAGGTGCAATGAACAGAGAATTAATGAGCGGTTTGAAATTACAAGAAAATTGGGGGGAGGGGGGGGCATGCAGCTAAGAATAACAATGATGCAGACTCGTCCAACAATACATCTTGACTGTGGGTTTGTTGACTCTACAAGAAATGACTGGCATTCATTCATAAAAAAAATAGTGTGTACAAAACTATGAAGCCACAACAGAAATATTTAGTTACTGCTAGATGGAGAATCTCCTAAAAATTCAACATGATGCATTACTTTATTTAAAGAGGTCTAAAAATAGAAGGTATATAGGCATAATAAGGTTGACATGATTGATTATTTATTATGTGCCATTAGGCAGCTGACTCAGACCTAATTAGAAATGATTTAAAAGGAAAGTGGTCAGTGTGCGGATCTATTAGAACTAGAAATTGGTCCATTACCATCATTTTTTAAACTCTTCTCAAACTTATTCCCTCATTACCAACCATAATTATGAGACGCTTTAGCATTTTTACCTCATTGTTTTAGTTTTAGGGTATGCGAGTGGAAGTGCTCTTATCGGTTTGAACATGCTGAAGTGTTCTTCAGCAAAACTAGATAAGAAACAATGTGTGAATGTGGTGAAAAGAAAAACATTTGATAAGCTCAATCCATCAACAGTGACGTTCTCAGCATTAACCACAGCTGTCTTCAGTTTGAAAGCTCGTACGCACTCCTCACACTTTGGTTTTGAACAGTTTTATTATGACATCCAGTTTCTCTAAAGAAAAAAAAAGTTGCACATTTTATTGCCATTTAAAAATGGAATATAAGTTATATTTTAATATTTTAGTCAAGTGAAAATTAAACCTTTCCAAAGAGGTTGTGGTCTGAAAAATCAACCTTTTTTGGAACATTTTAATATTTTAAATAACGAGGTGTAGTAACTAAAATGTATGTTTTGTCAGCAGTTCTTTGCTGTTTAAGTAATGTGCAGAAAGTATTAATTTTCACAGTACAATTACTGTGTTCAAAGCAGTCCTGATTTAAATAAGCTGTAATGTTATTGTAAAAGTTACAATTCATTCAACCTTTATGACAACAATGCATTCTGGGAAAATAACAGGTTAACATAACAAAGTACATCTGGTTTAACAATGCCACTTCTTGTGATTATATACTGTACTGTATTTTATTCAACAGTACCAGTTCATATTGCTGTATTTTATTTTACAACACAAACTGCTGTTAGTTTTACAGTATTTTTTTACAAGAACATGGAAAACAGGATGTACTGGACACTTGTTCTCATTAATGCATTGTTATTTTAACAATAAATATCTTACAGTGTAGAGTTTAAACTATTTATTTTTATTCATCATTCTGCTTAGTCACTCTTTTTTAAAACAAGGCTTAAATTTTAAGCTTGCATCCCAGTTGTATTTTTTATGTTTTCACCTTTAAATCAAGCCAAAACATTGACTTCTCATATTTAAACAAAAATCCTTGCACACATTTTACATGTTTATATTATAGTGCATTTATTGTATTGTTAGCACTTATTTACGTGTATTACACTTAGGCTGAGGTATGTTGTGCTGAGAAACAATAAGACGATCGAATTGCAGAAATTTGACACAAAAATAGAAAAAGTTAAAGATGGTACGTGCACAGATTTTATTGTGTTGTTATTATGCAATAAAATGACTTTAAAATAGCAACTGTGATTTTGTTAATTTGCTATTACAAATTGTCATCTCCAACCATTTTCACCCTGCTGCTACTTGATGGCATCACAGACTTTAAAGTTACATTTTCTGACTAAATTAAAGCATTTTCTTTCATTTTTCACCTTGTCATCATTTGCTTGTTATTTGTTGCCATGCTCACACCTGCCTGCATGGACACCTGCTCCCAATTTCCTCCTAAATACACCTGCCCATAAACGCGAGTCCCTTATCAACGCTGCCTCATAACTACACTGAGCCAACTTCTGTTCTCTCATTTTTAAGGACTAGCCATCTGATGCTGAAATCTGCTTAGAATTCTAACAAAATAAACTTTATATTCCCGCCGGCTCTGTAGTCACACAAAATGATCACACCAGTCCTGCTGTTATAATGCGATAAAGCAAGTCTGGAAAGATAAAAGGATGGCAGTTAAAGAGTTTTGGTTTGCTCATGGTGTTTTGTTCAGTCTCGTGATAATTGTGTGTATTATGAAGCATTCACATTACTGTATTGAGATCCATTTTTCTTCTGTACATTTTTCAGCATCTTTCTCATTCCACAATGTTTGTGCTAGTTCAACCAATCCTATATCAAAACGTTCAGCTTGTTCAGGACAATCCTGCTATGACTTTTGATATTAGTGCAACTTCAGCTTTTTGAAATAGGCTATTTAGCCTTTTCTGACATTTTTTTTCTCTTAGAAGATGAACTGAGCTCATTTTATGTCCTTCAAATATTTAGATCTGTTTACCCTTTTACTGCTCCTATCCTTGGGCAAATTTTAACTTTTTCAGCTACTTTCAGCTAATTTCAGCTATTTTTCAGCTGTTTTATTATATTTTCAGCTTCTTTCTGCTAACTACAACATTGTTGTGCTTCTTTACCTTATTTCAGCTTATTTCAGTTTGTTATGCTCTTTTCAGCTTATTTATGCAAGTTTCAGCTTCTTCTGTTATTTCAACTACCGGTACTATTTGCTGCTTTTGTGTTAATTTTAGCCTTTTCAGCTAATTCCACATTATTCACACTCATTTCAACTTTTTTTCAGCCAAAATCAGCAAAACTGTGCTCTCTCCACTTCTGGTGATTTATGTTTCTTTCTACCCTTTTTTTTTAGCTACTTTTCAGTTGTTTTTATGCTAGTTTCAGCTTTTTTCAGATAATTTCCACTGCTTTGTGCTCCATTTCTGCTTCTTTAAGCCTAATTGGGCAAGTAATTTTCTTTCTGCTTCCTTCTGTTAATTTAAGCTTGTTCTACCTTTTCAGCTAACTTTTTTTAGCCCTTTTAACTAATTTCAGCTGTTTTCTGAAAAAGTCAAGTTTTTATGTGGTAGTTTTTGCTATTTTCAGCCTACCGGTAATTAACTTTTTCTGCTAATTTCAGCTTGCGATGCTCCTTCAGCTTTTTCTTCTAGTTTCAGTCATTTCGGTTACAGTACTATGCTAATTTTAACCTTTTCAGGTAATTCCACGTTTTTAGCTTTTTTCAGCTCTTTCCACTTCCTTTTGGTAGTTTAAGCTTCTTTCGGCCTTTTCAGTTACTTTTTTTTTCTAATTTCAGCGTTTTTTTGTGCTAATTTTTGTGCTAATTTCTGCTAATTATAACAAAAGTCAGCAAATGTGTTCTTCCTGCTTTCTTCTGCTAACTTAGGCTTGTTCTTCTATTTTAGCTAATTTCAGCAAATTCTTCTGCAATAATCACTTAAAATGCATTTTCACTGGAAATGCGTTTACTATAGTTTCAGTTGCCTTGCTAAGATTGTGTTGTCAATGAGTCCCAGCTACAACCGTACCACATTTAAAGGTATTGTGACATGATGTTGGAACTATGCATGAATGGCACAACATATATTTGTTGTATCATTCAACTATGTTCGTTTTTACAAGCAAAATGATAAATCAATGAAAATTTCTCCATCAAAAGTGATTTTAAACTTGGCGCCGTGTTTCGGCACGGGAAATCCGGGTACTTCCGCATGCAAGTTCATGTGACGTAGGGACATGAAGTTCAGTCTGCGGCTGAGTAAACTCCCTCCTCTGAAATGTCAGACTCCCCCTCGCTCCCTGAACGGTAAGGCTCAAATAAATACGGCTGCAGACTTACATTACAACCAGCTGTTTCTTGTTCATCACTCGAACTAACTTCGGCTTCCCAAACTGAAGACAAATCGCTAAAATCTTCACATAAATTGCTTAATTCCTCTGTTTCTATATTCTCTGCCATTGTTATTTACAATGTGCGTTCTTGCCATTATGTCCTAAAAATGCGTCGGCGTTTGACCCCTCCTTTCTCCACCCGAAAACTGCGACACACTGCAGAGTTACATTTTATTAAAAAATAATTTTATATATTAATTATTCAAAGCATCTGTGTACAAAAAAATCAAAGCTGAGTAGCTCCTCTTTCTAAAAATGTCTATCTTAGCATATTGTCACAATACCTATAAGCACATCTGTCCATTTCACTGAAATATATAAATGTAATGAGAATTTCTTAAAATCTTTCCATCTGAAAATATGTTTTTCCAGCAGCGTTAAGAAGAATGAATGTGTGACATCATGACACAGCTGGTCTTCATTGAGTTTATATAAAAATGAAACCTGCCAATTCGTTGAGCACTTTATAAATTATGCAAATCTTTTCATCTTGACTGCTAACATCAGTCCACCGGTTCTCACAGCTGAGTTGAGTAAAATCAGGTTTAATTATTTTTCTAAATCACAGGGATAATTATGATATTCCTGAGGCCAGCTTAATGAAATTAGCAGTTTGATCGGTGATTCCATGCAGAGCAGTGAGCGTTCTGTTTTTGTCTCACTGAAACGCCAAACGTATAAAGCTTATCCTTCCCAGACTTGTGTTTGAAATCCTGAAATTAGTTTTGGTGCTTTTATGTCAAAATTGCTTAAATTTAACAGCACTGTTTATTAGTCTGCATTGTTGTCATTATTGCTGTGACAAAACCGCAGCAGTTTCCAGGTCTGCGCTGCAATAAACGAGCAGCCTCTCAGCTCTGGAAATACAGTATATTTAGTTTCCCAGCAGGGGGGCTGGCCTGGCGACCCCCAGAGGCACGTGGCCCTGTGGCTGATTGCTGAGCTGAAGCTCTGATGGAGAGGGTAATTAAAAGAAATGAGCATTAATAGTGCAAAAGACTGTGAGTGTGGACATGTGCACTATTTGAGGGGATAGAAAAGGAAGGGATGAGGGCACAAGCTATCATCATGTATGATCTTCATGTTCAAATACTTCGAGAACTCAAAAGAATTGTAAGTGCGATCACTCAGTCACTCGTGAACCACACGTTGAGCGACATTTCACGGGGTCGGTCACTGGATGCACAGATTCTCATCTTCCACTGCTGCTGCTTCCATGGCTACCACAAATAACAAATGAGACACAGTGATGCATCCAACCAGGCGCGCACACTGCACACAGGGAACATGCACATCACTGAAAAAAGCCACTTGAATGGAGTGACATTCAATGAGCGCACATCAGGATGCAGCCGCATGCTAACCAACAGGCAGGCAGATGCGGCTAAATGACTTTCTGTGAAGAGTGAAATGAAGGATTTCAGTCCGCCAGGTGCAGGAAAATGCCAAGGTGGGCAAGAATGAGAATCTATGAGTGAAAGCTACACAGTTTCACTAGAAGAGTGTGTGACTGACTGGCTGGGAAATCTGGGAACAGGTGTCTGAGTGGGTGGGATGCATCAGGAGATCAGGGGCTGCTGCAACGCAAGTGGATGTGGGAGTCGAGGAGTCTGAGGACATCTGGTAGACAAATGAGAAATGAACTTTCGAGTGGACATGCAATGAGAAACAGAGGCGGCAGACAGAGGACAACAAGAGTCGGAACTGTGACGATTCGAACCTCACGTTTCTGGGAACGTTTTGAACATTTGTTGTAATTTCAACCAAAACCTTCACAAGCTGCATTTGTGCCATAATACAAGGTGCCAGGGGTGGATGAAGTACAAAACACTCAATTCAGAGTCCCATCTGTGATCAGCTCTCAAAACGTACATTTCCATTCAAAAATGGATTTTCTTCTGCAGTTAGGTTGTTCAGAAATTACATTTCTGAGATTTGGTAGCGTGTCAGCTTCTGTGTGCCGGCA
>JBBPBX010004283.1:0-21313 GCA_038048925.1 Garcialebias charrua | reverse complement strand
TATATATGAAAAGTTCGAGGTGTACACGTTCTCACTGCCTATTTTACTTTAATTAAATATTCTTTCGTCCTCCATCATATTATTCCTGTATAATTCCTCATTACTTTTTAAAGGAAACGCTGTCCAGATGAGTTGCATGTACTCGTATTTCTTATACATCATACTGTACATATAATTGTCTTTTGATTAGTTTTTTTTTGTTTCTCTATTATTTGCTGCTTTGTTGTTTGTGAACTGAAGTCATCACCGTAGAAATGAAGACTGTTTACATTCCTTTACTGTCAAAACACCAGAATCTCCCAGAAACTTGGTCTTTCCGCAAAATAATGAAAACCAGGCCCTGCTCCATCTGGCAGCAATGAGTCTCGTGTGCTTTCCGCTTCACCATCCACCGTTTTTTACATGTAGAGTGACACTGACTATTCACTGGAAAAATACATGGAGATAATTTAAGGGTGTGGATATGATTATCTTCAAACATCATGACTTTTTTTTTGTCAAATTAGCATTCAGTCCACTTAGCTGTTGTTATTAGCTGCATATTTTCAAGGTTGGATCAGAGAACAGGACTGACTGCAGTGTGAAATTTCGGCTGAGAATTGTTGAGTTTTAACTTTGGTGCCTTTGCTGGATGGCAGGAACACTGCAGTGCATTCACAATTTAAATCAATCTGAAGGGATGTTTTTATTTAAATACTGTATTTACGTAGAATATATTCCATAAAATGTGCTCCTCAACTCCAAATGTTGGCTTGACTGTTGTCCTATTGGAAGCCTGGTTTGAACTGAGCTTTTCTTTAGGCCGACAAAAAAACAAGGTTCATGTGTTATCTGAGGAATGATGAATGAACTATGTCCGTTCATTCATAAAAACCTATAACGTGCAAAACCAATTCTTATGGTCTGATGCTTTGTCATTAATTTCTTGTTGATTGATAATTAAGTGCGCTGAGTTGTCAAAATGAAGTTGGTGTTAGCCTTTGTTGGAGGTTTCCATAAAGTTGACTGTTGCAAAGCTTACTGTAGATATTAATGGGCTCTTTTAAAAGTAAGTAACCAACTAATCAATCATTAGAAACGTAATCATGTCGGCAGTGTTTGTCTTGAGAGGGGAGTGGGTTTGTTATTTTTTTAACTTAACAGAGAGAAACTTACAGTCCTGTTACTTGACCTGGATTTTAAAGTGTAAATTTTAGAAGCTTCGGTAATTTGCATTTATTCTTAACCAAAAAAGTTATTAAATCATGATGAATATGTTTTACCTGGTTATCCTTCATGCCGACAGATGGTCTTGCTGGGATGCACAAGTTTGACCATATAGCAGCTCTTTAACATTTTCTAAGTGTTTTAAGTTGTTGATTGATGTGTCTCACGCGGATGTTTAAAGTGTCCAAACAGAACCACAGATTTAGCTGATGTTTAACCTCAGACCAGGGCCTTTTGTCTGCATTCTTTATCATTAGTCTGCAAGGTGACATTTATGGTTATAAATGTGCAAACTTGGCTTAAGATTTAGAACTTAGGGATAAATCACAATAATAGTTTTGCCATTGACAGCTATAATTGTACATTTCAAATACTGTACATAGTAACTGCATTAGCTGTTATAATGCTCGTCAAAAATTACATATTTGGTTCAGTAGACGGTTATTTTTCTTATTTCAGCTGCTTTAGCTTCTAGCTTGCTACGGCTCATATGTTTGTTCTCACGGCCCGTTTACACATGTGCTAACAGGATGGTTTGCTCTGAACACATGGCTCGTGTTTTCACTCATGTTCCACATCAGATTCCTTCAGCTTCCTGCGGCCGTGTGCCAAAAATCTGTTGTTTGTCGTCACTGGAAGGTTTAACAGCTGAACATTGCATTTCTTCTGCACCTATTTATCTACAGAGTATTGTCTGGTTGTAATTTATCCCAGAATTGTTGAGTTCATTTTACGGATAACCGTTTTTCTTGTTTAAGGAAACGTGTGTGAAGTTCGAGTTTTGAAATGAGAAATACGAACGTGTTTAGTGTTCCCGTGTATCGATGAGAAAATCATCTGACTGATTTGCTTTGTGTTTTCACGTTCTTTTCCCTGACTCACTATATTATATTATTAGTATTATTTTGTGTACTTTTTCCACTGTTTACACATATACGTCACAACAGGCGATTTTTTTGCTTTGGATTTTCTTTCACATGGTGAAATACAAAAAATAAGGTGCAAGAACAGCATATCTCTGTAGAACGCTAAATAAGCAAATCATGATGCAACCCCCACCCCCCAAAAAAAAATCTGTTTGGAGGAGGCTCCTTAAGCTTCCACGTGCATTTTGGCAGATTTAGCAGTGCTTTGTTTACATCGAGTGTGGACCCACATTTCAGAATTGCATTCAGTACATTTGTAAAACAACTCTTTCAAACTGAACCATTTGATGTAGTTCAGGATAACTTTTCAATGCTTGATTTCATACTTTGCAATATGTACCTTTTCTAATATCACGCAGCCCTGATAAAAAACACTTGCTGTAAATGCTTTTTAATGATTTGCAGCTGTAGCACATTCAACTAATTTTCTGGTGGAAAAATTCCTGCAGGAAATTTGGAACAAATGCTGTGAACATTTGTGTTCTTGCATGCCAACTCTGGAACATTTCTTGAACAGTGAAGTATGAAAGTGTCCTCTTAGTTTACCATGCAACCCATGTTTTATATTTATAGACCTATATTTCATACTCTTATCAGCATGTTGACACTGACAGACTTTTAATTTAATGTTTGCTTTTGTTTAGTTGATAGAAGCAAATATGGCAGAATAATTTATTTGCTGTACTAAATTATCTGCTTTTGCTGTTCTCATTTTTTTAGTCCTAATTGTAACAGGAATTGCATCAACAGTCTTGAGCTTTGATAACTTTAGGCCAATAAAGAACTGAGATCCTCTTTTGGATTATTGGAGTCTCACAGAGATGAACCATGCTTTTTTTTTTGTGAATGCATATCATTCGTTTCTACTTTATCCTTTATTGTGTGAATGTTTATGAAGCATTCACACTATTGTGATCCATTTTTCTTCTGTACTTTTTTCAATGCGATTCTCGTTCTTAAGTTTTCAAACTATTTCAACAAATCATATACCAAAATGTTCAGCTCTTTTAGGACAATACTGCTATGACTTTTGGTAGTGCAATTTTAGCTTTTTGACATATCTGCCATTTTTTCCTCATAGAAAATGAATTGAGCTCATTTTACATCCTTCAAATCTTTAGATGTGTTTACAACCTTTTACTGCTCCTTTCACATTTTGTTCTGGTTCAGCTTCTTTCTGCTTTCTTGTGCAAATTTAAATTTCTTTTAGCTACTTACAGCTAATTTCAGCACTTTTTTCAGCTTGTTATGCCCCTTTCAGCTTATTTCTGTAAGTTTCTGCTTTTTCTGCAATTTCAGCTACTTTTTAGCTGTTTTTATGCTAATTTGAGTATTTTCAGTAAATTCCACATTTTTTTGCACTCATTTAAACTTTTCTCAGCCTAATTCAGCAAAAATGTGCTCTCTTTGCTTATTTATGGGGGAGTGGTGGCACAGTGGTTAGAGACGGTGGGCCTGTGATCGGAAGATCGCCAGTTCAAGCCCCGGTACCGACAACATAAAAAAATGTGGTTGGAAAAAGGTGAAACACCCACACCTGCCTCCACCCTCATTCGCTCCACTCTGGGCCCCCTGAGCAAAGCCTTTATCCCCAACCATCTGCTCCCTAAACAGGTATCTCTTGAAAATGAGTTCTCGTGGCTCAATGAGACTACCTGTATAAATAACGGGTAAATGAAAAAAAAAAAAACTTCTGAGTTATTTTTCAGCCTTTTTTGTTGTTGCTAATTTCAACTTTTTTCAGATAAGTTTTTTGTGGTAATTTCTGCTACTTTCAGCCTAATTAACTTATTTATGCTAATTTCAACTTGTTACCCTCCTTTCAGCTTTTTTCTGCTAGTTTTAGCTTTTTCTGCTTTTTTCAGCTGCTATCAGAATAGTAATCAGCTTTATTGTCATTGTACCGAAGCACAACAAAATTACATTTCAGTACAGTCTGTCCAAGTAAAACACAAACAAACAGACATGGGGAGACGGAAGTATCTGAGGCTGCGGCCTCGTGGGAGGCGCTGCCTTTTTTGTTTGAATAAGAAAAAGAGAAGCATGAGAGAAGAGGTGTAAAACAATCCTATCTCACACTGTGTCCTAGATGGGACACAGTGTGAAAGTTGCAAAAAAAAAAAAAAAAAAAAAACAGCACAGAAATAGGAATAAACTGATGACTATTACTATTTAGCTGTTTTATGCAATTTTAAAAATGTTCAGCTAATTCCACACTTTTAGCTTATTTCAGCTCTTTCCACTTCTGTAGTTTAAGCTTCTTTCTGCCTTTTCAGCTACCTTTCAGTTTTTTTTGTTGCTGCTAATTTTTGATATTTTAGCTGATTTCCTAATTTTTTTTGCATATTTTAAACTAATTCAGCAAATGTGTTTCTTTCTGCTTTCTTCTGCTAATATAGGTTTGTTCTTCCATTACAGCTACAATTCAGCATATTTTTAAGCTAATTTAGCTGTTTTTTTTCTGCAAGTTCTTCTGCATTAAGCATTCACACTTCTTTTTCGCAGGAGATGTAATTTCTCCTGTTAAATTTTCGGATACATTTTAAACATCTGATTTAGGTTGTTACTCCAAAACCTAATGCAAGTAAAACAACCAAGAAAATCAGAAAAATAGAGTTTTGAGTTTGTATTATTATTCTGATTATTTTTTACTAACTTACTGCTTATACAAGCGATTAACTTTTAATCAACTAACTTAAAATTGGATTGGTGTTTATGACAAGCTGCTTTCCTTTTACTTTTATCTCATTGATTATCTGTCTTCTGATCAAGCCCAACATTTTGGTAGCAAGCCAAGTGCCTCACTGTGAGCATCATAACGTCTGAAAATCAGTGTGATTTAAACAGAAATAAGATGCTTTTGAAGTAACACAAGAGGGACGTTATTTTAACATCTGTGACAGTTTTTACTTATTAACGTTACTCCATGATACGCAGAATAGCTGGAATTTTCTTTCATCGTTGATCTTCTAAAGGAGATCATATGATTTGAACCCAAGCACGTACGTTTTGCTCTAGCTCAGTGTATTCTCACATTGTTCTGCATGAAACATGGTTCAACATTTATCTGAGCAGACTGAAGGTTAAACTGTTTTGGGCTTTATCAAATCAGCCAACAGCTCTCTGCTTTGTGAAGTTTTGTTTGTTCTCTTTACCAGAGAAAGAATTTAATCTCCTGCTGTGTGTCGTCGTAATTTGAGCTGCTCACTTCCATGCTCTTGGTGCACAGAACAGCTGTTTGTTCATCGGTTCATCTCCTGCACCAAGAGCTCTTCCTCCGATGTACAAACAGTTCTCAGTGGTTTAAAAGCCTCTTCTAAAGTGAGGGATCAAACCCAAGTCTAGATTGTTCTGAGTGATCTAAATAGAACACGGCTAAACTGTTTTTAATACAGTACATTTGGTTTTGAACTTACCGGTAGGTCTGTTCATTTTGAGCTTTGCTGCTTTATTGTAACACCTGTTAGATTTTTGTCATATTTTAGGGATGATAATAATGACAGAATTATTAGTAGGTGGACTGTTTTATGACTGTTTAATATAATCTGACATGCGTTTTACTATTCCTGCACAAGCCATCAGATTCTAATCTCCATATTTCCTTAAAATACTTCACTTTTAAAATGTACACCAGTGAGCAGTCAGGCTCAATCTTTCGTCAATGCACTGTGTTAAATACTGTACTCGCATGTTTCAACCAAATGTGTATGTTTAAGAAACGGACTCGCCGTTTTTAGCCAGAACAGACTGTCTTTCTTCATAAATGATTGCCTGGACAGGTTTATGTTAGTGTCGGCTCACAGTGAAGGCAAGCTCGCTTTAATGTCTGGTTATAAAAATGTGAGCTGTGATGCAAATGAAGTCCACGGTTATGCTTTATGAAATCGGCATGTTGGTTAGGGGTGGAACGGTGGCTCAGTTGGTAGAGCTGTTGCCTCTCAGTGAGAAGGTTGCTGGATCAAATCCCAGCCAGGGGCTATTCTGGGTGGAGTTGGGTTTTCTCCGGGTACTCCGGTTTCTTCCCACAGACCAAAAACATGCATGTTAGGCTGACTGACTGGTAACTCTTAATTGTCCCTAGGTGTGAATGAGAGAGTGAATGGTTGTTTGTCTCTATGTGTCCCTGTGATGGACTGGAGACCTGTCCAGGGTGTCCCCCCACCTCTCACACAGTGATTGCTGGATATGGGCACCATATCACCAAGAAGTGGGTAAAGATGATGGAGTATGTTGGTTAAAAATGTGTTAAAACTTGTTGGATGGTGGTATTATTGTTGGCCACTTAAAGGCTGATCATACTTTTGTCTCAGTGTGTGTTTGTCTCAGTGTGTGTTTGTTTCTCTGTTGCCAAATTATCTCATAAACCAACAAACAAAATTGAATGAAACGTATCCACAATATTCCTGGAGGCGTCACTGTAGAAGCGAATGTGCATTGAACTTCCGGTCCGACACCGGAAGTGCCTGTTTTCCATAGGCGGACTATGGATCGCGGGTGTTTTTGAAAGTTATTTTCATTCATTTTATCGGAGCAAACACAGCTTTTGTTTAAACGGAACGTTTACTGAAATGTCCTACCGGGGTTCAGGTACCTGCTGTGCTGTTCGCGGCTGCACCAACAACCGGACCAAGCTAAATCTTTGGCTAAAACAACAGTGTTTTCAACACGGACCCAAAACAAAGAAAGAGTGTTCCTGCATCCTACTCTATGGCTGTGTCTGCGCGATCAGGTAACATCTGTAATTTCTTTTTATTCAGGGAGGGTTTAATAATGAGAGTTTTGGATGATTTACTGTCTTAAAATGATAGATCTCAGACGCGACTGGTATCTTTAGCCGAGATAGCTGCTAACAAACCTTAGCCGAGAGGCCGGAGCAAACACGTTCGCTATTTATGTATTTTTAAATTATGTCTGCGCGATCAGGTCACATCTGTTATTTCTTTTTATTCGGGGAGGGATATTAATGAGAGTTTTGGAAGATTTACTGTCTTAAAACGATAGATCTCAGACGCGACTGGTATCTTTAGCCGAGATAGCTGCTAATAAACCTTAGCCGAGAGGCCGGAGCAAACGCGTTATTTTTAAATTATGTCTGCGCGATCAGGTAACATCTGTAATTTCTTTTTATTTGTCCCTCCTCTTTTAACAAAACGAGTGGTGTTCCCACATTTTTAATGAACTAAAACAACAAAGTTTGGACTGTCTTCAACTGTATTACTCGCATGTAAACAAACGGTGTTTCCGGTCAACCGGAAGTCGTGTGCACATTTCGCGCAAAGCATCATGGGACGTAGGAATAATGTGGATAGAAAATAATTATTGGATGTACCTCTACACTGATTAACTTTTGAAGCCACAGCAGTTCAAGATGGCTGCCAGAGCCAACTGTCTATTCATTACCTTTTAATCAAAAAAAAAAACAAAAACATAAATGGTTCTAACTCACTCAAATTTACAGATGTGATAAAAATTTGGTGCAGTTGTCAGAGTCATTTGGTACAAATGCTCCAAATGCTACTCATTATTAAAAATATTTGCTCATATTTTTAGCAGTACACGTTGGAGTCAACTCTGCTCTTCTGTTAGAAAAATATCTCATAATCCACTGGCTGGATTTCAGCGAAACTGTCATAATGGAGTTCCATGATTTGTCAGAAAGAAATCACTGAATGTACCTGTATGTGTACAACTGTTGAACGTTCGGTTCAATTCAAGATGGCCTTCACAGTTGATCAGTATTTACAAACACAAAAATGGCTGTAAGTCAGTCAATTTAAAAGATATTGGCCTAAGATTTGATTAGTAGCTGAGAATACTTTCCATGTTTTGAGCTAGCCACGAAAATGTTTTCTTATGTGCAGCTTTAAGTGATGTTTCTGTACAGTTGGAAGTTAGTGTACCATACAGCTCTAAAACAGTAGCTTTAATCATCACAGTGGTTTCACTGAGGTCAGCATTTATGGCTGAGCTCCACAATTCATCAGAAGAACACAGACTTCAAGACGTGAATAAACCTTTCCTGGATTCCCAAATGACAGAGGAACACGAGAATTCTCCTTGGACAGCAGACGTATTTTACATCAACGGAGCTTCCACACATGTGTTGGGGTGACTTCAGGCCTGACTTACTCTAGCGTACTACAACATCTGTGGAAGTTTTCTTGGCTTTCTCACCTGCTCGGAAAATTTATTGGAAGCAATCATCACTATTCACTGTGCTTATTTTGCTTACAGATGGCCTTTGAGACTTTATTTTGGTGTTGTACTACTACAAATAGGTTTACATAGTGCTGTACATTGACACAAGGAGGAGCATTTTGTTCTACCGTAGTTCAAAGTAAGAAATCAAAAGTATTTGACCCAAGGGTGGCATGAAATACACCACTTCTGGCTACTGTAAAATAAACAATCTTTTTTCCTTTTTTTTTAACGGTATTAATCAGTTTGTTTTACAGAAGCAGTGAACAATCTCCAGGATTACAGAAAATTACTTGGAACATTTTACTCCACTGCTGCCAATCAAGAATATCACTAACAGTTCCAAACACGTTATCCAGAAAAAACAAAGATCTCTTAAAATCACTCCTCTGAATGAAGATACTGTAACACTCGCAGGAGCTCATAATCAGTGTGTGATTTGGCCTTGGGGGGATTGTAGTGAAGACAAAGTGTCTGTGTGGTTTCATAAATTTATTTTTCTTTTTCTCTGTCTCGCTCTAGCTGCCTCTGAGGGAAGAGTCAATGGCGGGGAGGATTTCTTTCAGAAGGTGAGTGTGTAGTCTACTCTTGGCTTATGTTTTGCTTCGGCTTGTGTTCAGACCGACTGAGGAGCGCCTTCTTTTAGTAAGAGGGCAGTTGTCAGGTGCTCATTCACCCGTTTCTAATTTCATTTCAAAACAAATAAAAAACAAAAGAACTTTGCTGACGTTCAACGCCTCCAGGACACTGACGCCAAAACACAGCTGACACAACACTTGTAGTGTTTCTCACTTACATAACGTACCGTGACTTGCTGATGTTTTAGAGCAGTGCTGAACACGGGTCCGATCAGAACGCGGGGATTGGTTTCATTTATTTATTTATGTTCAAATGTATTTCCTTTTTCTTTAATGCAGTTTCTTATTTATTTTACGTCTTAACAAATTAAAAACAACGCCTTTAATAAATATTTTCTTATTATTTTTTGAAGATTCTACAGTGATGTTTGCCATTTTTTCCACACTATTAGGATTAGTAATATAGTAATATATTTTTCAACTTTATGCCTTTTAATTTTTCCCCAAAATAGACACAAAATATTTGTGATAGGTGGATTTTATTCACTCGAAAATCAAACCCAACCACTCATTTTTTAAAATATTTTGTCTTGACAGAACCATAGTTTTTTTGTTTGTTTGTTTTTGTTATCCGTCTTAGGTAGGCCTGTCGCAATAAACAATAAATCAATCAATCGCATGATGAATGACAATTAACCTCATTTTCATTTACCGTCTTTATCGTTTCTTCGTGTCTCTTTCTCTTCTACTGAAGACACAGCTCAACTCCGGTGCTCTTCACAGATCCCTCCCTTTCTCTTTTATCTTTAAAATGTTTTAACCATCCAAAATTGTGTTTTTGGATCGTTAAAAGCAGCTAAGCTGAGAAGTTAAGTTATGAGCTAAGCTAACAGGTTGACCTCGGGAATAAACCTCTGTCTTGTTGAGCTCCAAAATTCACGGTTGAAACCTGTGCCTTCGTGTAAAAAGTCGTTTTTCTCTGCAAAAAGAAGGTGAGAACTTGTTTACATTTTTTTTTCATGAAAAGATTTTTGTGAAAAATGCTATGCTAAAGAGGTAGATGCTATGCAAACTTCTCACAGTTTGTTCATGGAATTGAAAAAGCCTCTTGGAAAGGAGTCAAAACGTTTTCTGCAACAAATAAAGTCCAGTTGATCTTGTATTGAATGCCTTTTTGATTTTATGCTAAAGAGCTCAAATCAACGAGCGCCCACCAGCCCCTGTCACGTCAAGGGCCCTCCCTCCCATTTTTCTTAAAGAGACACTCTGCTCAACTCTCCATCCTTTGGTTCAAACAGTCTTATAATGACATCTAGTGGTAAAAAAAAGGTACTACACTCCAAACAAATCAACATTTCTTCTAAAATTTCACCATTTATTATTAAGTTTCAAACAATATAATCATTTATCGCAATAATTTCTGAGACAATTATTCATCCAGCAAAATTTGTTATCATGACAGGCCTAGTCTTAGGCTGGACTTTTCAAGCTTTCTGACGGTTTTTCTTGTAATAAATTTCTCTTCAATGACCATAAGCAGTTTTTTTTTTTTTTTACTATCAACACCATGAATATAGAGATAACACTGAATATACCAGTTGGCCTAAATTTGAAAAAGTTTCTATCAAAAATAACACATTACTGTTTTTGTTTGTGAGACATTTAATTACACATGTAAGTTGTCAAAGTGCATTTTTTTTCAATTTGCATTTTTTTTTTTTCTTTTCTTTTTTATAATTTTGTCTTTGACGAGTTACAGACAGATTGCTAATTTACATTTGGTGTACTTTGCCAATTTACAGTGTTGATATTGCCACATTAATGAAGATGACTTCTAAATTTCAGTTTTTGCTTTGTATATTTGCGCGTTTATTGTATTTTTCAGATTATAAGGCACACTATAAATGAACGGGTTAGTTTTCATACATAAGGTGCACCTGATTATAAGGTGCATTAAGCGAAACAAAACAGTCAAATAAGTCAAAATGTATTCAGCTCATTCACAATTACCACATAAAATTGGTTCGAGGTCAGTAAGCACAACCAGAATTAATACATAAGGCTCACCTGATTATAAGGCTCACTGGCGATTTTTGAGAAAGTTAAAGGCTTTTAAGTGCGCCATATAGTCTGAAAAATATGGTACTTCAGCTACAGCATATTGATCTCACTCAGCAATTAAAGCTTTTACTAATTAATATATTCAAGGCTTAGTGTTCCTTCAATAAATACAAAATGTTTGCTACCTCGGTTGCCAGAGTTTTAAATTAGAATCATGTTTAGAAATAATTAAGTTGTTTCAAACCTTGAAATTTTTTTATTTGCTGTCTCATGCGATACCATCAGATGTCTCTCTCAGAATATGTGTTATGAAAGACTCTCAGCTACTACATATTAAACCTTAGCTCAGTTCTATGTTAAATTTACTGGGTTATTGAATTTTCTTGATTTTGGTGACTTTTTCAAATAATCTAAGGCCACTCTGATCAAGTAAGTCTGAAACACAGTCACGTACTTCAGCATAAACAACAGATTCTGTATTATTACCGTTTGTGGTTTGTTTTAAAACTCTTGAGTAAATTCTTTTTGTCATCCCTTATAAAATGTTAGGCTGTAATGAAATAAATGATTGATAGCGGTTTTGTTTCAGCATTCCTTTTTGTCTGTTTTCCGTATTTGGTTTTGGAGGTTAGTAAGTGGAGTTAAATGTCAGAAAAACATGGTTCAATTTTTTTTGACGCAGTCTTTAGAAACAGTAATGCAAACCAGGCGCCTCGAGATTCCCCTCGATGGAATTTTAACAAGGACTTTTTAATGCACTGTGCTGTAGCTTTGCCTTTTGGTTTGGATGTTTAAAATATTCCAAGTACAGTAGATGTTTATGTATTTCTACCAAGCCATTCTGACAAGTTTCAAATGTCTTGATGTGGGTTTTTACATTAAAAAATATATATATATATTTTAACATTGTCACATCCAGTTCAAAGAAATTGTCCTTGATATTTGTTGAATTCTCATTTTCACACAAAGACAAAGGAGGGGTGGTGATGGTTTTGCCTGTGTGTGTGTGTTCATTTGTCTGCATTGTTGGCAAACTATAACCACTAGGGGGTGTAAATCACCAGCTTTGCCACAATACAATATTATATTGATTTGTTTGTATGACGATACAATTTTTCTCATAGCACAAAGTCTGTCACAATACGATTTCAATTCTATTCGATTCACAAGTCTGCAATCGATGTATTGCGATATCAAATGTCCATCTCATTTACATAAAAATACATTTACAAAAACAATTCAAATATGATTTAACCATTTTATTTTATTTATGTTATTACAGATACCAGGCATTTAAAAAAAAATGTTTTTTCTTAATTAGTGAAAAAAATAAAAATAAATGACCTGTTCAGTATAGTCTCACATTTCTCATGTTTAAGTGCAATTTTTACACCAGTTAACTTAAAAGTGCCCTGATTACTTTTCAGTTATAAAGAAACAGAAATGGATATTGAGCTTACAGAACATGGATATCAATGTTGTGTTTCTTCTTCAGGTGAATGGCCAAATTTGTTGTTTCCTGAATATTTGAACTCACAATGGCACCTGTTGCATACGGCATGAGTTTTGTCTGTTAAGCCGTCCTTCTGTCAAAATCCAAAATATTTCCACAGTGATGATTTAAATCCAGCAGGAGAGTGAATTTCATTATCTGTGTTTTCTGCCTCGTCTGCCTGTTTGCTGAGGTGGTCGCAGAGCACAGCCGCACACGGAAATGGCCTTGGGAATTTCAAAATAAAAGTATTTCGCAGATGACTATATGAATCAATGTTTTAGTTTTGCCACAATATAATTGAATCATTAATCATTTAATCAATATATTGTTGTAAATCGATGTATAGTTACACCCCTAATACAAACCGGATTCCAAAAAAGTTGGGACACTAAACAAATAGTGAATAAAAACTGAATGCAATGATGTGGAGATGGCAAATGTCAATATTTTATTCGTAATAAAACATAGATGACAGATGTTTTATGAAATATTATTAATAAATGTTTTATGAATTTTTATTCATAAATGTTTTATGAAATATCTATACAGGATCGAGAGATCGGCAAATCTTCAAAAGAAATCACAAACTGTTTTCTGCTAGAATAAATGTTCTTTATTTTATCACAGAAAATCAATAGCAAGCAAGCAAAAGCAACACACTTACACCTCAAACTTCACACAATGATTGACGCTTAAACAAAGACTCTTACCGTTTGACACAAGGGTGGATTGGAGAGCCGTTTTCAATCCCAAAGGCAGAGTGGGTGTCAAAACAAACAGGCGATTACTCATCCCCGGCAGACTCTAACTTTGGGAGTCCAGGCTGTCTCCTTTTATTCCTTTTTAGATAAGGATTACGTGCTGGGCAGCGTGGGCCAAAACCCTGCTCCCAGACAATCACCCAGTTTCAACAGGAACTGGACATTATCTCAGGAACTGGAGTATCTCCCCCTCACCTCTAATCAAACCGTTAGAACAAAACTCCGGAGATGATGAGATCAATAAACTGATTATTCATGTGATGATGAAATCAGCACAGTTTAACTTCTTATCTCCCAGCTCCCCGGTAGTGTGACAGATATAGGGGAAGTTCTTCCCTTGAAATTACACACAATGGCCCTCATGCACGAACCGTTCGTACGCACAGATTTGTTCTTAAACTGTGCGTACGAGTGATTTAGGATCATTTGTGGCATTCAACAATGTTTTCGTATCCTACGATTTTTTTCAGATACGAACAAAATTTACGAGTGGTCCGGACCTGTCGTATATTTTAGGAGCGTCAGTCTGCTGTCATCCAGACGGAATTTCTCCACTAATAACTTCATATTTCGTTATTTAGAAAATATTTAGAGTTTAAAAAAGTCACGCACCACAATTGTTTTTGACAATAGGTTCTGTTTGAAGTCGAATTATAATTTTAAATGTAATAATGACTAACGGATTAAAGTATTTAAATTAAAATCAATTTGTTATCAATGCCGTTTTCTAACACTACAATATCAATATGAAGATCTCAAACTGAAACCAACTTAAATTATGAATTAATTTAAGTTTAATTTGTCTCAGTAACGCAGACTTCGGTAACGCAGACTTTAGGTTGACCTCCTCCTGTTGCAGTCACAGCTGTCAGATAGCTCAATGAGTAGAGCGTTGCGTCGCAGTTCCGAACCTTATGGGTTCGAATCCCACATGGGACGTTTTTTTTCTCCTTTTAATTCATTCCAGATTAAAAAAACACAAGAAAACTATTTACAATACAACAAGAAATGAAGCATAAAGTCTTTTTAATCTGGAATGAATAAATAATCTAAAGAAAGAAGGAAAAAAAATAGTCATACCTCGTGGGAATCGAACCCACGAGGTCTCGATAAGCGGTGCAATGCTTTACCCAGTGGGCCACCAGGACGTATGTATATTTAAAGTGGGCCACCAGGACGTATGTATATTTTAAGGTCCACATTTCTTATAAACAAACATTCTTTGGCTTTAGTTGGTCATTTACTCCCATGAGTGATGCTGCTAATAAGGACAGATTTTCTTTTCTTGACCTCAGAGAGCAGAACTTCAATCTCCGCACCGGTAGAGTTCTTCTTTTTACTTTTCGCTGTCATTTTATGAACGAACACGTTTTGCCTCTGAGGCAGGAAACGTAGCCTTATATGGTGTTTTGAGGGGTGGGAATTATGTAAATAACCTCTCCGCGTGCACGCGCAGGTTGATAGAACAGGTGGGATTCATCATATTTGCGCAGCCATTTACACACTTTTCCTGAGGATAGAAGAGTTAGTTGAATCTGACGTGGCATGTTCATACGAACGCTTCGTACGAACAAAAGTAGGAGAAATTTAGGATAAAAATACGAACATGTTCGTGCATGAGGGCCAATGTCTGGACATTTCAGACTGATCAGAGAACAAACGTATTTATCATTATTCAACAGATCAAAAGTTTAATCTGAGTAAATGTAACATTTCAAAGGAAAAATATGTTAATTAAAAAATTCACAGTGTCAACAAATCCCAAAAAAGTTGGGACAAGTAGCAATAAGTGGCTGGAAAAAGGAAATTGAGCATATAACGAACAGCTGGAAGACCAATTAACACTAATTAGGTCAATTGACAACATGATTGGGTATAAAAAGAGCTTCTCAGAGTGTCAGTGTCTCTCAGAAGCCAAGATGGTAAGAGGATCACCAATTCCACCATTGTTACACAGAAAGATAGTGCAGCAATACAGAATGGTGTTAACCAGCGTAAAATAGCAAAATACTTTTAAGTTATCATCATCAACCGTGCATAACATCATCAAAAATTCAGAGAATCTGGAACAATTGCTGTGCATAAGGGTCAAGGCCGTAGAACTCTACTGGATGCTCGTGGTCTCCGGGCCATCAAACAGGAATGCCACTGTCAAGGAAATAACAGAATGGGCTAAGGAATACTTCCAGAAAGCATTGTCAGTGAACACAATCCACCATGCCATCTGCCGTTACCAGCTGAAACTCTACAGTGCAAAGAGGAAGCCATTTCTAAGCAAGCTCCACAAGCTCAGACGTTTGCACTAGGGGTGCACCGATTTCAATTTTCTGACCGATCACCGATTTTTAGAAAGTCTGACCTGCCGATTCCGATTTTCCGATACCGATTTTCAGGTGTGAAAAGGTCAAAATGTACCTTAAATTTCCCAATCTTACTTTATTGTAAACAAAGTTTAACCATAAAAAAATCAGTTCATTTTACTCTTTCACTTGTTACATTTTAAATTAATTTTTATTTTCATTTAAAAATAAAAAAAAAAAAAAAAGATAATGCAGCATGTGTAACATTTTCAAGTCAGTGGGTAATAAGAAATAACACTCGCACAGGTAAGTTTGTCCTCACAGACTTATTCCAGTCATTTTTTCATTAGTGGCAGGTTTTTCTTGATGAACAAAAGCATTTCTGCTTTGTCACCAGACAGGCGACTTCTTTTCTCATCTACTACATGTCCAGCCAACTAAACAGGCGCTCGCTTTCAATGCTTGTGCATGGGGCAGAGAGATAGGTTCAGGCAAGATGAGGGAAACAATTTTCATTAATCCTCCAGTAGACCAATGGGTCCTGGCCCCTTTCGACAGGAAAGAAACAGGTAGTTCTGTACCTGCATAGCTGAAGGGCTGGTCAGCTGTTGCTCCTTTTCTATGTTCTCCTTTAAGATTTTGTCGTGAACTGCAAACAGTACACCTTTTTGCTGCAGATTCATCGATGTCAGGAGGTCCCACTTCAGAGAATGTTCCTGCAGCAGGTGTGCATCTGGTCCCCCCCTCTGCTGAGAAGTAGCGATTCTTGTACCTTGTTTTGCATAAACAAAGAAAGATGGGTCAATCATTGTGTTTTGTATACATTAAAAGTTTTTTTTTAAATTGCATGTAAATAAAGAAATGCATTTCTTTATTTACATGCAATTTAAAAAAACAAACATTTACCGGTACATTAAATTTAAAATAAACATTTCTTGATCGAAATTTTCAATCAAGAAATGTTTATTTTAAATTTAATTTAAATGTTTCTTGAAATATAGTAGTAGGCTAAAAGTAATTGTATATATTGATTTTTTTTGGCAAATTGTTTCTTATTTTTGATTGGTTAAAGTTGATTGTTGTTTGATTTGATGGATTGTAAGAGGGGGCAGTTAAAATAAGATTTTTTCTTCTTACTGCCACCCTTCATTTTATTTATGTGTTCTATATTTATTTGATGTGAAATGTTGAAATGAATAAACTAAACTAAACTAATTGTGACTAAAATAGAATATTCACAGTTACTTACCTTGGATCCAGAGTAGTGGCCAAGCTGTACAGGGGCTCATCATGCTCAATTTTGATGAATCTTCTCACAACAGCCTCCAGCAACGTAGTTTTGGCTTTACCCATGCCACGGTCTGTCCTTTGTCCTCAACGACTGAAAAGGGCTGGTCGTCTAATGCCACGAACTCCATCACTTTCCTCGTGATAAGCTTTGCTCTTTTCGTTGCTCATAAAAGCTAACAGCAGCTGTGAAAACCACCGACTGGCTCTTTGATAGCGCTAGCTTCTTTAGCTTAGCATTAGCTTGGTTGCTCGCTTCAAACGTTGCACACTTGGCTGCGTGGCATGATTTCTTAAATAGCAAACAAGGGTTGTTGTATTAAAGGTTTTGGTTGTGGCTCCACCACGACTTACTTCGGCTTTACACAAGTTGAGATCTTTTGCTCATTTTAAAATAGTAGAACTTCCAAACAGACAACATGGCTGCTCCGGGTTGCCTGTGTTGACCATAGACATTATATATAGATATCTATGGTGTTGACTGTGTACTTGGGCACATGTGCAGACGTGACCTGGTGGGCGGTCTATATAAGATATCTATGGTCAGCCCCCTCTCCGCCAGCAGAGGAAAAAGGGACAGCGGCTGATTTTCAGACTTTTGCGGCGATCGGTGGATAAAATCGGCTTCTCATTTAACGATCGGCCGATCGCCGATTTCCTCAAATTAAGGAAATCGGGGCAGATCGATCGGCCGGCCGATTTATCGGTGCATCCCTAGTTTGCACTGGGCCAGGCGTAATTTTAAATGGATTGTGGCAAAATGGAAGACTGTTCTGTGGTCAGATGAGTCACGATTTGAAGTTCTTTATGGAACACTGGGACATCATGTCATCCGAACCAGAGAGGACAAGGATAGCCCAAGTTGTTATCAACGCTCCGTTCAGAAGCCTGCATCACTGATGGTATGGGGTTGCTTGAGCGCTTGTGGCATAGGCAGCTTGCATGTCTGGAAAGGCACCATTAATACAGAGAACTATGTTCAGGTTCTAGATCAACATATGCTCTCATCTAGAAGTCATCTCTTTAAGGGAAAATCTTGCATTTTTCAACAAGATGATGCTAGACCACATTCTGCAGCAATCACAACATCATGGCTACGTAGGAGAAGGATCTGGGTACTGAAATGGCCAGCCTGCAGTCTAGATCAGGGGTCACCAACCTTTTTGAAACTGAGCTACTTCGTGGGTACGGAGTCATACAAAGGGCACCAGTTTGATAAACTCTTCAGAAATAACAAAGCGTGAATACATAGTTCCCACACACTGGCGAGTATTGCGCAATACCGGGTTTTTCGCCACTCGTAAAGGCAGAAATGTGGACAAACACACTCGAGCTACCACAGCTAAATACATTACTAGCTTCACCAAGGCTGGCGGTGGTCAGAGTTAAATGAGTTGGAGGAAGAAATCATGGCAGACGAAGCGGACAACTTGTCACAAAGTATTTACTCTGATATCATTACTTATTTAATTACTACGAGGAGCGCACATTGGCTTCACAGCGCAGAGCTTCACAGCTTTAAATCCAAAAAAGATGTGTAAACTGTCTCAATCATATCTAACTAGCTAAATAAAGGTTTAACTAAAATAACACACAGCCAACAAACAGTCCAGGCTGAACACGGACCAGAACCAGCACTTTGAGTGTTACCGTGTTGGAAGTTAGCATGTCGTGTTAGCGGAGTGTCCGTCGCACGGAGGCTCGCGGGAGCTCAGGTCGGACGGCGTGGATCCGTCGCGGCCGCGGGGGCACGTCCCATGGGACCGACGCGTCGCCTGCACGACTTGGCTCCCGTCCTCCTTCCCCCACTGGGGCGGTCTCCCCGCCGGTCCCGGAGGACCGGCGAGACCGTGAGGAGGTCGTTGTCGCGTTAGCGAGATGCTAAGCTAACCACAGCAAGACAGTCATGCCAAATATTGAAGGAAAAAAACAGCTCTAACACACAGACAGTTGTACTCTAACATTGTTCTGGCATTGTTTCACAAAATGATTTATGTAGAATATTTTGTTTACCGGCAACAAGCACGACGTCTTCTGAGCAGATCCAAGCAGAGATGGGGCGGTTGTGAGTTTCTCCGATGAGATAAATCCTTCACGTTTACTTTTTTTTTGATTAAGTGAAACTTGTGCGTTGCCCAAACGTCTACCCGACTGGAACACCCACTGATCCAACACGAAGTAACCATTGCAATTAATTAGAAATTGACAAAAAAAACAACGTGAAAAATGGACATCCATTAGATTGCGCTCTTACTGCTGCGCCACCTCTAAGCATGATGGTCCACCCGGAAATTCCACAGATGTGACGTCACATGGGAACTATGTATTGAAAAAAATGCATAATAAACATATTTTTAAGATGGACATTTTAAAATATCTATAAATACAACTGAATAAAATAAAATTTTAAATGCAGCTTAGTAGTGAGTTGTGCTATTTTTAGAACAGGTCCGCGGGCACCTAAAATGGTCCTTAGGAGCACCCGGGTGCCCGTGGGCACCGTGTTGGTGACCTCTGGTCTAGATCTTTCACCTATAGAGAACATTTGGCGCATCATAAAGAGGAAGGTGCGAGAAAGAAGGCCCAAGACGATTGAACAGTTAGAGGCCTGTATTAGACATGAATGGGAGAGCATTCCTATTTCTAAACTTGAGAAACTGGTCTCCTCTGTCCCCAGACGTCTGTTGAGAGTTGTAGGAAGAAGGGGGGATGCCACACAGTGGTAAAAATGGACTTTTCCAAACTTTTTGGGGATTTGTTGACTTCATGAAATTTTGAAACAACATATTTTTCCCTTAAAATTATACATTCTACCCTGAAGCTGTCAGACTCATGAATAAATAAATAATAAGAATAAACACTGCAAAATGTCACATCATGCTGATGCTGATCTGTTTCTTGTTGCTGCGTTCATCTGTGACCATCTGCTCATGTTCGTGCTGCTGTTTATAATGATGTTTTTCTACTACATTAGGGCTTAGTGTATTACTAGCTGATGTGATGTCTCTCTTAGTTAATCCTAGATGTTATTATTGTTTTTCTCTTGCATTTGTTGTTGGATGTAACTGGGACCCTGTGTACATAATCTCGTTTTCAACACATGTACTACATGCGGTGCAAATGACAATAAATTCTCTCTGACTCTGACTCTGACATTCTCTCAGTTTAAACTTTTGATCTGTGATTTGTGTTCTATTCTGAATAACACATTAGATGTTGGCACTTCCACATCATTGTACCGGTATTCAGTTTTTATTCACAACTTGTTTAGTGTCCCAACTTTTTTGGAATCCAGTTTGTAACTACTGAACTGATTTTAATGAACCTTTCTAAAAGGAATCACCAAGTTCCCATCTAAGGCTGATTATAGTAGATGTTTTAGTCAGCCTATTTCAAGATAGCCTCCACAGCAACAGACCTTATGAGTGTTCCTGGGAGCACCTTTCAGATGTTGGATGCTGTCTACCATGGTGCACTAAGATTCATAACTGGCTGTGACTACCAAACCCATTACCGCACCTATATTCAGTGGTCAGTTGGTCATTGTTAACTTCACATGGTCTCTCTCACTGGTACATTTTCATCTATAAATCACTTCTTGGTCTGTTGCCATCATATATCTCATCCTATATGTCATGTCGTCAGTGCAGCTACAGCATGCACTCTCAGGATATAATTACCTGCAGTGTCCCCTCGTGAACTGAATTCGGCAAAAGGGCCTTCTCTTCCTTTGTTCCTGTATCCTGGAACCCCTTGCAAAAAGATCTGAAGCTCTCGACCTTGACCTCTCGAAGGGATTTTAAACAACTGTTAAGTTTGATGCAAAATTCTACGCAGACATTCCTATCTTTAGTGTTGTACCCTGTTTCATAATGTCGCTTGATTTTTTTTGTTTTATATCACTACTTTTAATTACTTTTCATTTCGTATGCATTATATGGCTGTTTATTGTTGTGTATATCTTATTTGTGGTTTTGTTCAAAACAGGTCTCTTGAAAATGAGTTCTCGTGACTCAGTGAGTCTAACCTGCAGAAATAAAGGTTGAATGAATGATGTACAAAAATGTCAATCACTCAGACAAATTTTACCGATATTGATCTAAAAATTCGTATGTAGTTATTGAGTATCGTTCTCAACACATACTGTGAGCGCAACACATGGAACAACATATGTTCTTAAAACCTTTGGATTAACTGTTGGGATCAACCCTGTTTATCTTTTAGCAAAATATCTTATGAACCACTAAACATATTCCAATGAAAGTCCCAAATACTAGCTATTGGCTGTACATTTACAACTGATTAAGTTTTGGAGTTACCGGTACTCAAATTCTAAATGGCCACAACAGCTAATGAGCATTGGGCTTGACAACAGTTTATATAACAAATAAAAATAATAATAATTTTATTTAAAAGCGTCTTTCAGGACGCCCAAGGACACTTAAAAGAGCAGTGGATCCCAACCGTGTCCTTGAGGAACGCCATCCTGCATGTTTTAGTT
>JBBPBX010004282.1:62825-77635 GCA_038048925.1 Garcialebias charrua | reverse complement strand
CAGTATATATATATAAACAAAAAATTATTTTGTTGAGGATTTATTAAGTTGTAGATGTTTTGGTCAAACCCTGCAACTGTATGTGCATTTTCATGTATTTATTGTCAGTGACTCTCAGCAACAATCACCTCACATCTTAACTTACTGTAATATCTGTAATATTCTTTAAATTGTAGCCGTTTTTAGGTTTGCATAACTTGATTAGCTGTAGGGGCCATCTTAAATCTGTGTGACTGCAAAAGTTAATCAGTTGTAGATTTCTATCCATTGATTATTTTTTTTGAGGGTTTCATCAAAATGTGTCTTGTGCTTTAGGAAATTTTTTTGCTAACAGACTGCGCTGACAGAAATAATTAATGTCAAAGTTTGAATCCATGTTTTCAAGTGCTCTGCAAGCAATCATAACATGTGTTGAGGATGACTCTCAGCTACCAAATATTAGCTTATTTGGTGCAAAACTGACAGAGTAATGATACTTTTTGTGTTTGCCATAGTTAATTCGCTTTAGTAGCCATCGAGTCTGGTTGACTCCAAGAGGTAAAGAGTTGCAGCTGTGTATCCAGTAGATATTTTCAGAAAGTTTCTTTAAAACCCATTTGCTCAGGAGATATTTTGCCAACAGACATACAAACTAACCAATGCCGAAATACACACACAGATGCAATCACTGTTCATGATTCCGCTACCATGAAAGACTGGTGATGGTAAGACTTCTACAGTAATTGCTCTCTTAATATTATATGCAGGGTAGATCATTTTGCCACTGCAGCATGATTAAACTCAGAGCTAACAGAGGTTTAATTATGTATTTTGTGGGTGAGACACAGCAGATTTTATTTATGAAATATGTGGGTGATGAGGACGCTGCTCATAAATGTCAGAGTGCCTTTATCAAACACATGCTTCATAAAAGAGATTAAATCAGTTTCTGTGTAGAAAAGAATACAAAGTTGTGGCGCTTACACTTTATAACAGTCAGAAATAACATCAAATAATCAGCGGCAGAAGAGAATTAAGACAAACACGACTTTATCCAACATTGTTTTTATCCCGCGCATTAAATCAAGGCAAATATTTAAAATAAGCAGCTTTTATCATTTCTCCTTCAGTACGTCACAGTTAAAGCTCCTAAAATAACCAAAGAAACATGGCTCACAGATTAAAGCAGGTGAGCAGCGAGTCAGCTCCAAGCATATTGCGTTTGCTTCCGTAAATAAAAAGTGTATTTAAAAGGAATCGTTGGTTTCCAGGGGAGCAGAATGAAAGGAAGAGAATGCTCTCAGTTGTGAATGTGTGACACATTTACCAGGAGGTGAGAACATCTATTCAGACAGAATCTCTTAACACGACTCAGTATGAGGCCTTTCATGCTAAAAACTGAAGCTGAAATCTTCTTGTGCTAAAAAGGGGAGAGTTGTACCGGTAGTCGTTTTGATCAGGACTTGTGCTCAATCTCTTGTTAGATGTCACACACAGTGTATGTTGTGAATGATGCTCAGTTATGTCAAAATTTAGATCTAAAATGCACTATTTTCATGTCAGAGATGCACTTTTCCTCTCTTTTGATTTCCTTTTCCTTATAAGTTCCTTTTAAATTGACTAAAGTATCTCAAGAAGTATTATGAATATGATCTCTTACCTTGAATAGGTCCATCCATCCATTATCTTTAACCGAGTCTTCCTTTTTGGATCGTGGGGGTCACTGGTGGCCATATCCAACTATCACTGTGCAAGAGGCAGGGTAAACCCTGGACAGGTCTCCAGTCCATCACAGAGACACATAAAGATGAATGAGATAACCAACCATACACTCTCTCACTCACACTTATGGGTTCAGAGTTACCAGTCCTGCATGTTTTTGGTCTGTGGGAGAAAACTGGAGTACCCGGAGAACATGCAAACTCCACCCAGAAAGACCCCCCCAGACCAGAATTTGAACAGGGGCGACCTGCTCGCTGAGAGGTAGCAGCTCTACTAACTGCGCCCATTCTGTTTAATAACGTTACCTAATGGAAGCATGTATGAAGTAAAGCGTATTGGTCTAAGCCAGGGGTGCTCATTACGTAGATCGCGATCTACTGGTAGATCTCTGAGGTAGTACTGGTAGATCACAGCATGACATTAAAAAAAAATGTTCAGTGCCCTGAGATTACTTATTTTGTGAATTGACGCTATATAAATAAACTGAATTGAATCTTAGAACATCTTTACTCAGCAAACTCAACAGTTTAGGTCAAAATACTATAATTTTAAAGCCACAGTACTATAGTTCATAATTTCTTATCTGGCAACCCGACTGACATGAAAACTACAGCATTTTTCATGTAAACCAGCTTATTTTTTGTTTATTACCCCCAATAAACATTGAAAAAGCACTGTTTCCACAGGTTGTTTTTGTGCAAACGGGGCCTTATAGTAGGTAGATCACTTTGACTTGATCATTTCAAAAGTAGCTCACATGCTGAAAAAGTCTGAACACCCCTGGTCTAAGCGCTGAACCCTGAGGAACTCTATGAGTAGCTTTGGTGTATGATGAAGAGTCATTATTTACATCTACAAACGGGAATCTATCAAATAAATATGATTTAAACCATTTTAGAGCCGTTCCTGTAATCCTTCCATCCATCCATTATCATTTACCCGCTTCTTCCTTTTTTTTGGGTCGTGGCAGTCACTGGTGCCCATGTCCAGCAATCACTGTGCGAGGGGCTGGGAACACTCTGGACAGGTCACAAGTCCATCACCGGGACACATGGAGACAAACAAGACAAACAACCATTCACTCCCTCACTCACACCTAGGGACAATTTAGAGTTACCAATTAGCCTAACATGCATATTTTTGTTCTGTGAAAGGAAACTGGAGTACCCGGAGAAAATCCACGCATGCATGGAAAGAACATACAAACTCCACCCAGAAAGGTCCTGGGCTGGGATTTGCACCGGTGACCTTCTAGCTGAGAGGCATCAGCTCTACTAACTGTGCCCATTGTGTTAATAACTACCTAATGGAAGCATATATAAAGAATAGTGGTCTAAGCACTGAACCTTGAGGAACTCCATGAGTAATTTTGGTGTATGAAGAAGATTCATTATTTACATTTACAACTTGGAATCGATCAAATAAATGTGATTTAAACCTTTTTAGTCACTCCTGTAACCCCAATACTGTATCATATTCAATCCTCTGTAGTAGAATAATCCCTTCTGAGATGCAATTATTCTCTTTTGATTTCCTTAGATTATAAATTCCTACGAAATTGGCTAAACTGTCTCAAGAAATATTCTGAATATAAAAAAAAAAAAAAAAAAGAGGCTGTGGTCAAAGAAAGTTGACCACATTTGATTCTTTAGCAAGCGCTTTTATGAAGATGGCCCGACTGGGTTGTGTTCATGAATAGATTACTGGGCAACAGGGCATTAAAACAAAGCTAAAATGATGGTTGAGGAGGTATGTATAGGTAAGCAGAGGTCTTGTTTTCTCCTGTAGACTCTCAGAAGGCTTAAAGCACAAAGTATTGATCTCCTCCAAGGCTGGCATGTTTTGTTCTCCCTGATCCGATGGAATCAGACGGTCGGATCAGTCTGTCAGGGGGCTAATTGAGCCATTTCCTTCATGCTTGGACCATATGGAGACCTTACCAAAGATGCTAATTTTGTTTCCTTCAACAGGTTTCACTGAGGGCATTAGTTGTGCAGCTGCTGAAGGATTATTGTCATTCAAATGGACTGCTGCAGCTGGCCTTTGCCTCTACAAACGTTACGCTGCAGTTAATGAGGACAAAGTCGATTTTATCTCATTTGTCTTTTCTCTTCGTGAGTCGGGATTTATGCATATTTGTCCAGAAGCATCAGCAACAGCAAGGACAGGGCAAAGTCGGTGGCTCTGTCTAATCGATTGCTGTAAGAAAATATTCAGATTTTTAATGTGTTAAATTAAAATTTAAATGTATAAATCCAGATGTGTATTTAAGCAAAAAAAAATTTTTTTTTACAATGCATATAATAACACACTGCCTTTAGCTCAGTCAAGGGAGATTAGCTGGGAGTTGCAAGCCAATTACAGGTAACCCCCGACCTACGACCCCATCGACCTGCGAACCACGGGACCTACGAACATATCATATTTAATAAAAATATGAATAAAAAAAAAAAAAAAAAATTTTTTTTTTTTTTTTTTTGTGTTTAAATGTTCTTAATTTCATGTGTACATCACTTTGTTGCAGCTCTGGTTGTTTTAAAGGCTTTATAAATAATAATTATGATAAAAAAGATCATTTCTGATCATTTTTGAGCAATTTTTGAGCAATCTTGGGCAACAGGAAGTAGGTCTTCAGTTTACACGGTCACAAATTAATGTAGAACACCGGACGCTATTTTAGGTTCAGTCACTGGGGTCTCCGGTCACAAATTAATGTAGAACACCGGACGCCATCTTAGGTTAGCTGCCGAGAGCCGGACGAAGACTGGTGACCAGGATGGCTTCATATGGATTAATTACTAGCTGGAAACGTCTCTGTGAACTTTGTGGATGTCTCAGGCAGCAGCGGATTTATCGCCGATCGTGCCAGGCCGCCGTGCGAACACCTCCGGCCGGCCTGGCTACACCTCCGGCCTGGCTAGCTCCAGAGCTAACACTGGAGCTAACACGGGAGCCGGCCTTTTGAACACTGGTGACCAGGATCGCATCATATGGATTAATTACTAGCTGGAATAGCTCTGTGGACGTCTCAGGCTGGAGCAGCGGCTGGAGCAGCAGCTGCAGATTGATCGCGCCGCCGCTCCAACACTAGCTCATGGCTTGGCTAGCAGAAGCTAGCCAGCTAGCTAACACAGGTCTGGAGCAGCTGCGGTGGCTTGCCGGCCCCCGCGCTGCTTGGCCCGAAAACAATCAACGCATGGCAACCTATGTCGGCTTTGACCATCTCAAAGTAAGAAAATATATTTTTATTTATTCTGTAAATGTGAATAGCAATGTTTAACATTACAGTACACTACTTTACATGCTTAAATGTGTGCGCGCGCTCCGTTAGCATGATAAATAAAGGTTGAATGAATGAATGAATGAATAATTTTTTTTTTTAATATAATTTNGAAAAGAGAAAAGAGAGTCCAGGCAGGATGGAGTGGATGGAGAAAAGTTTCAGGAGTGATTTGTGACAAAAAGGTGTCAGCAAAGGTCAAAGGAAAAGTTTACAAGACAGTGGTGAGACCAGCTATGTTGTATGGTCTGGAGACAGAGACATGGACAAAAAGACAGGAGACAGAACTGGAAGTGTCAGAAATGAAGATGTTGAGGTTCTCCTTAGGAGTGACAAGGATGGATAAGATCAGGAATGAGATCATCAGAGGTACAGCACATGTTGAACAACTGGGAGATAAAGTTAGGGAGGACACACTGAGATGGTTTGGACATGTCCAGAGGAGGGACAGTGGTTTGGACATGTCCAGAGGAGGGACAGTGGTTTGGACATGTCCAGAGGAGGGACAGTGGTTTGGACATGTCCAGAGGAGGGACAGTGGTTTGGACATGTCCAGAGGAGGGACAGTGGTTTGGACATGTCCAGAGGAGGGACAGTGGTTTGGACATGTCCAGAGGAGGGACAGTGGTTTGGACATGTCCAGAGGAGGGACAGTGGTTTGGACATGTCCAGAGGAGGGACAGTGGTTTGGACATGTCCAGAGGAGGGACAGTGGTTTGGACATGTCCAGAGGAGGGACAGTGGGTATATTGGTAGAAGGATGTTAGAAATGCAGCTGCCAGGAAAAAGACAAAGAGGAGACATATGGATGCAGTTAGAGAGGACATGGAGGTAGTTGGAGTGAGGACAGAGGACACAGTGAGAAGGAGGAGGACTCTCTGTGGCAACCTCTGAAGATGGACAGCCAAAAGAGAAATGTCAAAAGTTTTAACAACTTTTAAGTGACCAGTAAATTAATAAATATGTTGATGATGACATCACAAAAGCTAAATGGTGAGAAGCTGCTGAGTTGTCCCTCCCGCCCCCACCTTCCTCCTCCTCTTCCTCCGCCCTCTCCTCCTCCTTGTTGTTCTACTCCAGCTCTCCTCTGAGCTCTCCTGAGTGGACAGTCCAGCAGAAACTCCAGACACTTTCAGCCGCCGTGAAGCCACATGTTGCTGCTGGGAGGTGTTGTGTGTTTGTGTGTGAATGTGAGTCTCTGTCAGAGTGTGTAGTTCAGTGAGGAGGCTTGTTGGTTTTGTTGTGTCCTGCCTGTCCCACATGCTGGACATGTGCAGGTCTTCGTGGACCAGTGTGTGTTCCGTCACGGTGTAGACATCATGCTGCCTCAGCGGATTCTGTCTCTGCTGGTGTGCTGCGAGGTCATAGCGAGTCAACTCCGCACACAGGAGACAAGGACCAGCCCTGATGAACCGGCCGTACCCAACAAGAATGTGCACACGTTCAGCTGGCGCGACAACAGAAAGATGCATGGAGCCAGTGGGCTTTCCTCATGGCCTGATTCTGTGAATCCTGAATCCTCTAAGCTGAAGGAGACACGCAGATACTTGCAGGCTGTGCGTAAAAGTGACGTACAAAATGGAAAGGAGCCTTTCCAATCTGAGTCGGGAAATGTACGCACGGCCGCCGAGCCAAGAGGAGCCGGCTGTCGACTGGGAGAAGAGCCTCACCGAGCAAAATGCACGACCAGATCCAATAAGAACCAACAGAGGCACGGACCAGATCTAAGGTCCAGCAGGGCCCGGCGGAGCGACCTGCTGGGGGACTCGGTGTGGGAGGCCCCTGAAGGTGCCATGGCACAGGGACAGGACATAGGACATCCCATAATATTCAACACAAGCAACTACGAGGAGGAGTACTCCCTGCCGGACTTCCCTGATGCAACATTGGAGCCCGTGAACCCCCGGACCCCACGCAAGCCACTGAAGAACCCGTTCTACCCACCCTCTATGGATGCATACGGAGCATACGCCGTGACTTTGGCTGCTGCCACCATCTTCAGCACAGGGATCATTGGGAACATGGTGCTCATGTGCATCGTGTGTCACAACTACTACATGAGGAGCATCTCGAACTCCCTGCTGGCCAACCTCGCACTCTGGGACTTCATCATCATCTTCTTCTGCCTGCCTCTTGTGGTGTTTCATGCACTCACCAAGAACTGGCTGCTGGGAGAGTTCTCGTGCAGGATTATCCCCTACCTGGAGGTGAGGAGAGGGTTACTGATGCTGGTGGAGGTGAGGGGGGAAGGGTTCTGATGTTGGTGAAAGTCAGAGGGGAAGGGTCATGATGCTGGTGAAGGTATCATTTTTCCAAAATTATGATTAATTAGAGAAATAGTCATTATATTTCTTTCCACTTTTTCCTATTTAGGGGTCACCACACCAAATCCTCGTCCTCCACCTCACTCTGTCCTCTGCATCCTTTGTCCTCATTCATACTACCTTCATGTCCTCACTAACTGCATCCATATATCTCCACCTTCCTTTTTGTCTTTTTCCAGACAGCTGCATGTCTAACATCCTTCTATATACCCACTGACCCTCTTTTGGACATGTCCAAACCATATCAGTCTGGCCTCTCTAACTTTATTTTCCAGAAGTTCAACCTGTGCTGTACCCAGTGGTGTAGTCTAGATTTTTGTAGTGGTTATACTGTCTTAGAAACCAAAGCACACCAGTTAGTAAAATGTAACTGTCAATTTATTTTGATTTTTAAGCATATTGAACATTTCAAAAATGTATCTAATGCTTACATTTCAAAAATGTATCTAATGCTTATATTTCAATAAATGTACAACAAACTTTGTACAAGAGTTGGCTTTGTATTAAAAACAGAATTTTTACAACAATATCAAAGCAAAAAAAATAATTATACAAAAAAAATCCTGATACTTGCTCAATAATCCAGATAGAAAAATCTAAAAAATTAAGTCAGGTCCTCTGGACAGTGGTGGAGAAAATACTCAAACACCATACTTAAGTAAAAGTACAAATAAACAGACAAAAATGTACTCTAGTAAAAGTAGAAGTACCATATTAATACTAAATCTAAAAAAAAAAAAGCTAAATCTGGTTCTCTGGATATTCAAAAAATAAAACAAAACAAAGCAAAAAAAACGTAGAAACGTTTCATCTTTTGTCCGAAAGACTTGCTCAGTCTGAGGTGCTGTATTCAGCTCAGTCTTATAAATAGCACCCTCTCACAGTGGATCAACCAGTTTGCTGATGACAGCCAAAACCAGCTGCTCACATGATCAAGGAGGACCATCAGCCTGACGATGGACCGCGAGCACCCTGATGCTTGTTTGCTATTCACAGAGGGCTGAGTTACAATGCTGTTATTGCTAGTATCACTCAGCCCTCTGTGAATAGCAAACAACCATCAGGGTGCTAACAATCCATTGTTAGGCTGATGGTCCTCCTTGATCATGTGAGCAGCTGGTTTTGGCTGTCATCAGCAAACTGGTTGATCCACTGTGAGAGGGTGCTATTTATAAGACTGAGCTGAATACAGCAACTCAGACTGAGGAAGTCTTTCGGACGAAAGACGAAACGTTTCTACTTTTTTTTTTTTTTTTGCTTTGTTTTGTTTTATTTTTTGAATGTCCAAAGGACCAGACTTAGCTTTTTTAGATTTTTCTACCTGGATTATTGAGCATGCATCAGGGTGTACTGAACAGTCTTTCAATAGTCTTTCAATAATATTTCAATAGTCTTTCAGGCGTTAAGGGGCGGCCGTGGCACAGTGGTAGTGGCAGCCGAACCCCAATCGGAAGGTTGGAGGTTCGAATCCCGCTTCCCCCCACCATGTGTCGTTGTGTCCCTGGGCAAGACACTTAACCCCGAGTTGCTCCCGGTAGGTCTGGATGGCGCCTTGCATGGCAGGCTGTCACTACCAGTGTATGAAAGTGTGTATGAATGGGTGGATGGCTGGTACTGTAAAGCGCTTTGGGGCTCCTCACAGGGGACTGGAAAGCGCTATATAAGTAAGCTCCATTTACCATTTCAATAATATTTCAATAATCTTTCAATAAGCCAAGATGGTCTAGTGGCAGGGCTTTTGACTACGGATCCGAAGGTCGCGGGTTCGCGCCCCGGCCACTACCCAGCTTGGGGTGTCTATGAGTGCACACCTATTTCTCCAGCTCCCCGGGCGCTTTCGGGCTGCTCACTGCACCACCTGGTAGGTGGTTGGGTTAAATGCAGAGACGAATTTCGTCTGTGTATGGGAACATACGCAGATGACAGGAATAGACATTATTATTATTATTATATTATAATTTTTCAATAATATTTCAATAAGGCCATGGATGTTGTGTATCTTCTGGCTGACTCTCCGCAGTGGAATCCATTATGTGTGTGTTAGTGGTGCTGTGGGTTCTCCCAGCTCAATGACATATACACTAGAATATATGTCACTGGTCCAGCTCTTCTTGAAGGTGGGTCTAAGGTTACCTGTCCACTTTGCAGTGATTCAATGGACCAACTCCCCTCTTGATATCAGTTACTTTCAAACTAATGACAAATCAAAAAACTGCAACGTGAATGTAACTTGTAACTCAACACATTATAGAAATGTACAGTAGTGTAGTAGAAAGTACAGATACTTCATGTAAAATGTAGTGGAGTAAAAGTAAAAGTACCCACATTTAATTCTACTTAAAGGTCCACTGACGTGATTTTTTTACTATTCATAAAATTGCTCAAAATATATATATTTTATCATTTAAATATGTTTGTTTTTGCAGACAAAATGATAAATCACTTTTATTTTGCTTTAAAAGTGATTTTGAACTTCAAGCCGTGTTTAATCATGGGAAATCCGATTACACACGAACGCACCATCTGTGACGTAATAATAATAATAATCATCATTTTATTTAAAAGCGCCTTTCAGGACACCCAAGGACACTTAGCAAACCAATACAGTGCAAACATTGCAGTGACAAATTGAAATATAAAATATATAAAGATTATAAAATGCAAAATGATAAAAATACATTTAGTAAAGTTAGTGATAAGCTAGTCTAAAGAGATGTGTTTTCAGGGCTGTCTTGAACAGAGAAAGGGAGGTGGTGTTTCAAAGGTCTGGTGGTAGAGCGTTCCAGAGGTGAGGGGCAGAGCAGGTGAAGGCCCTGCTCCCCATGGTGGAGAGGCGGGCAGAGGGTACATGGAGATGTAGCGAAGAGGAGGATCTGAGAGAGCGTGATGGGATGGAGATTTGTAGGAGGTCAGATAGATAAGGAGGGGCAAGGTTGTGGATAGATTTGAACGTGAGGAGTAGAATTTTGAAGATGATGCGTGATTTAACCGGGAGCCAGTGGAGCTGCTGCAGGACAGGAGTGATGTGGTTATAGTAGGAGGAGCCAGTGGAGCTGCTGCAGGACAGGAGTGATGTGGTTATAGTAGGAGGTTTGAGTGATGACACGGGCAGCTGAGTTCTGGACCATCTGTAACTTGTGGAGAGATTTGTTGGGGAGGCCGTAGAGAAGGGAGTTGCAGTAATCGATACGGGAAGTCACAAGACTGTGCACCAGGATGGCTGTGGAGCGGGGTGTGAGAGAAGGACGGAGACGGTTAATATTACGGAGGTGGAAATAGGCAGACCGAGTAATATTGTTGATGTGTGAAGTGAAGGAGAGAGTGGTGTCGAGGATGACACTGAGACTCTTGACCTGAGGGGAGGGGGATAGCAGAGAGTTGTTAAAGGTTCAGTCTGCAGTTTCTGTAGAACATCAGCACTTAGAAAAAATTTCAACAAGCAAAGCATTCTGATCCCTCCCCCTCAGAGCCATATATGGCTCTGCCCCCTTGTGGTCTGTTGAAATTTGAATTCAAGCTCTGTTTTTATTGGCTGATTCAAATTCAAGCTCGGTTTTTATTGGCTGGTTACAAACTTTGTTTTTATTGGCTGGAAAATGGCGGGTCACTTTTTCTTTTTAGAAATGCTTATTTACCACCTGGAGAAGCAAGGGGACAATATTTTTTTTTAGTTTTTTCAGAGATTACCTCTCTAACATCAATCTAGTGACAGAGTGAAGAAATATGTTAAAATATATATTGTTTGAAAAGTTACAGACTACATTACAATCTTACATACCCCAGCTTTAAGGGGGACGAGAAGATGTTCTGATTTTGAAATAGAGTTTTTGGTACCAACAAGAATGATTTCTGTTTTGTTACTGTTTAGTTGAAGGAAATTGTTAGAAAACCAGTGATTTAGATCAATGAGATAGTCGGTGAGTGTGAGGCAGAGGGCTCTGGTCTCTTTAATAGTGGACATTTGAAACCCGACAAATTTATCAATCTATGTGAAGATTTGAGCTATTTGTCTTCATTTTGGGAAGCAGAAAATAGTTTGGGTGATGGAACAAGAAACAACAGGATCTAATTTAGGTCTGATTCTGTATCAGACTCATGCCGGCTACACACCAAACGCGTTTTGAGCAGCCGAAGCAGCCAGTTTACATGCAGAGCCTATGGTGGCCACGCGTCTAGGAGCAGTGCAGTGTGACGCGGCACGTTCTGAGTAGTTTGAGCAGTGTGGCAGGGCGCGGCAGTTCTTTTTCCGTGCACGCGGCACGTCTCGAGCAGCCGTTGCGAGTTCCTGCCCTACATTGGCTGCTCGCCGCGTAGCAGCAACCAATCAGGAGGGACTCTGCTATGTGATGACGCAACGACGACAGGACTATTTTTTGGACTTTTTAAACTTACCCCAACAAGCCTCCATTAAGAAACCAGCCTCCGGTAAGAAACTTGGCATTTTTACAGTTGCTGTTGTCCGCTCGAGCTTGATCACCCCAAACATAAATTTTTTTAAAATCTCAACAAAGACTTTCGGAGCTGCAGTTCGGCTCGTAGAAAACCCACTCAAGTAGTAACGGCTCACGAACAGCTGATTTCATCTGCCCGATGTACAAAAATCAAAATAAACCCGACCGGAAAAGGACCAGGACGCTCCTCCCACTGCGCATCATCAGACGCGTTCGGTGTGAACAGACATCTGTTGACAAGCAGCCAACACTGCGCGTCGGGAGCGTGTTTGCTGCTCAAGACGCGTTTGGTTGGAACCCGGCATTACCTTCATGTTGAGCTGCTCACACCCGCGCACTGTGACAAGCCCAGAGCTCTGCCTCATGCCGGGTACCCACCTAATTTGTCAGAACGCTCCTGCCGCCCCCTTTTGGCCGCTTGTCACGTTCCCACAAAGCCACTGAAGACGCGTCTAATGACGCGCACTAGGGGGAGGCAAAGGAGGGGGTCTAACTCGTTTTCCGGGTCAGTTGTTGTGTTTCATGCTGCTGGCAGATAAAATCAGCAGCACGTGAGCCTTGGAGTGGGTTTTCTACGAGCCGAACTGCAGCTCCGACAGTCTTTGTTGAGATTAAATTTTTTTTTATGTTTGGAGTGATCGTACGCTGGAGCGGACAGCAGCAACTGTAAAAATTCCACATTACTTACCGGAGTCTGGTTCCAATTCATGGAGGCTCGATGGGGTAAGTTTAAAAAGTCAAAAAAAAAGTCCTGTTGTCGTTGTGTAATCACATAGCAGAGGCTCTCCCGATTGTTTGCTGGATGCGTCGAGCAACGTCGAGCCGCAAAATATCAACTTTTCGATCCGACGCTGCTGAACGCGTAGGTTGCTTCGGACGCGCGCGTGCGCGGAAAGGAACTGCCGCGTGCCGCCGCGCCGCTTCAAACACTCAAAACGCACCGCTTCACAATACGCCGCGCCTCGATGCCTCTCCACATAGACTTTCAATGTAAACCGGCCGCTTCCGCCGCCCGACATGGGTCCAGTGGGTACCCGTCACACTCTGCACACTACGTCACAGATGGTGCGTTTGCGTGTAATCGGATTTCCCATGATTAAACACGGCTTGAAGTTCAAAATTACTTTTAAAGCAAAATTAAAGTGATTTATCATATTGTTTGCAAAAATGAACATATTTAAATGATAATATATATATATATTGAGCAATTTTATGCATAGTAAAAAAACATGTCACCCCACCTTTAAGTAAAGTACAGATACATGAAAAATGTACTTAAGTAAAGTAACAATTTGTACTTAGTTACATCCCACCACTGCTTCTGGATGGGTTAAAAAAAACAACCAAAAAAGTAGAAATGTTTCATCTTTCAGCGGAAAGCCTTCTTCAGTCTGAGGAGATGCAATAAACAGTATTATAAATTGCCACTTCTCATAATTGTTGTTGACCTCCAAAACTAGCTGTTCACATGATCAAGGAGGAGCTCCTCCTTAATCATGTGAACAGCTAGTTTTGAACGTAAACAGCAAACTGGTTGATCTACTGTGAGAAGGGGCAATTTATAAGGCTGAGCTGAATACAGCTCCTCAGACTGAAGAAGGCTTGCGGATGAAAGATGAAACATTTCTACATTTTTTTGACCCATCAAGATGACCTGACTTCCCTTTAGGTGCTTTCTTAACAAGGTTACATACCGGTACTTCCTTGGCTTAAAAAGATTAACAGGAGGCCTATTTATACTGATCATCAAGAGATGACTTACATTTAATAACAACATAGAATACCTTTTATCTGTACATACATTGTCCATTAAGCTAAATCTTTCACACTCAGCTGTGCTACATGGAATGGATTGCATGCAAGTGATCAGTGGATTAAGGTTTTCAGGCTCCTTGCTTTTGTTCTCAATAAAATCTCTCATGCCGCTGACAACTTGGATTTCACAAAGATTAAATATCTTACAAATGCTGCGTTCCAGTTGCCTCGGAGGTCGAAATTACGAACCCGGAATGACGTCATCTCAGAGTTGAATGCGTTCCAGTTAGCTTGTCGGCACGATGACGAAAACAAGATGGATGCCCGCTACGAAGCTGTTGTTGTTCTTGCTTTGTTGGATTATAAAAAGGTTTCCAGACCAGCAGCGAAGTTGAAAAGCAATTCTGAGGCTCTTGAAATGTTAACCAGGTATGTTGTTTTAACCAGTAGTTTATTTATTTATAAATAAGCTTATTTTTGTTAATTATGGTCTTGAGGCTCTTACATCTACTTTATAGTTTTAATTCGATCTCTTTTAGGATTATAGCAGCAGTACAGAAGTTATCATTAGATAAATAAAGTCAGAAAGTGCTGAACATTGTTTTTCTTTTCTTTTTACTACCTCAGCATAACCATTAGCAGACGTTTTTACGGTTGTTAAAATTGTTATTAAACTTCAATCAATCAAAACTTTATTTCAGACTCATATGGTCCATAGTAACAAAACAATTTAATTTCTTTGTATTTTAGGATGCTGCTGATACACACAAACCTACGGACACATGGAATAATCATGAAGACTATGGGAGGTGATGCTGAACATGGATGACAACAAGTTTGTGCGTCATTTCAGAGTCAGACCCAGTTCACATCTGTAATGATGCAGCTGCAGGAGAAAGGCATAAGGAAGGAGCACTGTCAAGGTGCAGCACCAGTCCCTGTAGAAAAGAAGGTCCTGATGTTCCTGTGGTACATGGCCAACCAGAACAGCTTCAGGGAGATGTCTGACAAATTTGGTCTCGCAGTCCTCAGCGCACAGGATCATCATGGAAGTACTGAAGGCCATTTTGCACAATGGGACACACCTTCATCCCCTGGCCTAACGAATTGATGCTGTGGTGATGATTGTCATCATGGCAGCCTGCCTTCTGCATAACCTCTGCATTGGGGCTTCACCAGTGTGTCAAGATCACCCAAACGTCTGTCCAAGGCAGGATGAAAATGACTAAATTACTCGTTACTGTGATGTGTGGATGCTGTAATGCTGTACTTGTATTAGTAGTAGTAGTATTGGGCAGC
>JBBPBX010004282.1:10501-62747 GCA_038048925.1 Garcialebias charrua | reverse complement strand
CGGTTCAAATCCCGGTCCGGGGCCTTTCTGGGTGGAGTTTGCATGTTCTCCCCGTGCATGCGTGGGTTTCCTCCGGGTACTCCGGTTTCCTCCCACAGACCAAAAAACATGCTTGTTAGGCTGATTGGTGACTCTAAATTGACCCTAGGTGTGAGTGTGAGAGTGGATGGTTGTTTGGTGTGAGTGAGACAGGTCCCTCTTGTAAATGAGTCCCCGTGACTCAACGAGGCTAGCCTGTATAAATAAAGGTTGAATGAAAAAGTAGGGATGCACCGATCCACATTTCTCACTTCCGATCCGGTCCGATACTTATTAACTCAGTATCGACCGATACCGATACTTTCCCGATCCGATACTGTTAAGGTATTTGACTCTGTGTAATGAAACTTTTGCACCCAAACTATTCATTTTAACATTGTGTGAGATAAACCCAATGAAGACACTCTTAAGCCTTACAATAGGGAACCCCCTTATTGTAAGGCTTAAGAGTGTCTTCATTGGGTTTATCTCACACAATGTTAAAAAGGGCAGTCACAGATTGTGATTGAACACAAGTGCTCTTTGAAGCTGGATCGGAAAAGTATCGGCAGGTTTGATCCGATACCCGATACTTAAATAATGCTGGTATCGGATACAGATACCAATACTGGATCGGATCTGCCCCATCCCTATGTATTAGCTTGTCATAACTTGTCAAAAAATGTTCTAGTGTTGTTATAGTGCTGTTTTGATTAAATGTGTTTATCTGACATGCCACTCTCTCGCTGTCATTTATATCTGTGTGGATAAACCACGCCAAAAACATAAGCTGGTATAGGTAAACACATTTTACAGCTTCAAAAACCAGCTGCAAAACTTAAGTTTCCCACAACAATAACACCTGCTTAAAAGTCAGTGCTTAAATAAAGCATTTCTATGTAGTAATTTTAAAACTCTGCCCGATGAGAACATGAGAGCACTAGTTTCTCTGCAAGTACATCGGTTTCCAAAAATATTGATGAAAAACTGCAGTGCATCATGACAAATTGTCGTGTTTGAATACCAGAGGTGTTCCTCTTTTACACTGAATTTACTTTCATTCTAAGTAGTTTCTTTTCATTACCTGCTTTCCTTTATTCTACTGAAAAACCACACTTATTGTGAAGTAAGACAAGAATTTGTGCATTTGTTATTTCAAATTGTTTTTAATAACGTATGACAACAAGGCACAGGTACAATTTGAGGTCTGAGGTCTCAGTAAAATGAGCTACCAGCTAAAACTAAATCAAAATAACTAACTTCACAAAAATCTTACTTAGTAATGTTGGACACAAAGACACTGTTCCAGTAGCAGCTGGCAAAATGCACCGAATAGAAAATGACACAGTTTTGTGCAAATTAAACAATGAAATGTTCCTGAACATTCATTTGTGCAAAACCTATAAATCATTAGAGTCAGAGAGTCAGAGTCAGAGAGTCTTTATTGTCATTTGCACCGCATGTGGTACATGTGATGAAAACGAGATTATGTACACGGTGTCCCAGTTACATCCAACAACAAATGCAAGAGAAAAACAGTAATAACATCTAGGATTAACTAAGAAAAACATCAACTACCGTAAACGCCGGAGGAAAATACGCTCCGGTGTTTAATCCGCTTTGTCCAATTATTAACAATAAACAAGAAAAAAACGTACACAATACGCCTCGGTGTTTAATACGCGTCATCACCACGCGACGCGTCAGCGCCTCATTTACCCTAATCAAGATGGCGGCGACAGAAGCAAGCGAGTACGAAGATCTTCACAAGGAAACACGGTAAAACAATTATTTCTTTGCGAGAAAAAATATATTTCTTAGCTGACTTCATAGCAGACGTGCTTCTGAGCTTAACGAAATGTTCAAATCAGCTGGATTTAAAAAAAAGTTCGCCGAATTTTAGGCAGGCGCCAGGCGGGTCAAACCGGACGCTTTCTTTCTTTAAATTTAGCTAAATAAACGCTTAAAAAATATATTTCTGAGCTGACTTAATGGTAGACGTACTCTTGAGTTTAACGAAATGTTCAAATCAGCTGGATTAAAAAAAAAAGTTTGCCGATGATTTTTATGCAGGCGCCAGGCGGGTCAAACCGGACGCTTTGTTTCTTTAAATTTAGCTAAATAAACGCTTAAAAATATATTTCTTACCTCACTATAGCAGACGGGCTCCTGAGCTGAACCAAATGTGAAATCAGCTGGATTTAAAAATCTGCGGTGTGGTTTATGAGTGGTATCTTGCAAACAAAAACAGCTACATCCACAGCAGGGAGCGGGCAGCGACAGAGTCATCAGTCCGACCAAAGGAGGCTTTTTTCGGACACAGCAAGTAGAAACTTCTGGAAGTGGCCCCTCTTCCTCTTCACTCTCTGAGTCCTCTGCTGGCTGCTGCCTACAGCGCCCGTATAGCGGCCGAAACTGGTACTGCACCATTTTCGCCAAAAATGAAAAACGAAGAATCAGAGCGAAAAATGAGTCTAAAAATATGGGGAAAAATCCATAAATAATACTCTTCGGTGTTTAATACGCTGGACATTCAAATGAGCAAAAATACTGCGTATTATAGACCGGAGAATACGGTAGTAATACACTAAGCCCTAATATAGTGGAAAAACATCATTTTAAAACAGCAGCACGAACATGAGTCTGTATGAGCAGATGGTCACAGATGAACACAGCAACAAGAAAACAGATCAGCATCAGCATGATGTGATATTTTGCAGTGTTTATTTTTATTTATTTTTATTTATTCATGAGTCTAACAGCCTCAGGGTAGAAGCTGTTCCTCAGTCTAGTGGTTCTACATTTGATGCTCCTCAACCTCCGTCCTGAGGGGAGTGGGGCAAAGAGTGAGTGTGCTGGGTGAGTGAGGTCTTTCATGATGCAGGTGGCTCTTTTCCTGCATCTGGAGGTGTAAATGTCTGTGATGGTGGGGAGACTGACTCCGACAGACCTCTGTGCAGCCTTCACCACTCTCTGTAGAGCTTTAATTAATCTCTTGTTTCACATTTTATCTATCAGACGGGTCATCAGTCTGCTCTCTCTGTGCTCTGCAAATTGGACTCCTCTGAAATGCAGAAATCAGAAGTAATTTTAATACACATACAAGTTCATTGTTTACAGTAAGTACTACATGTAATGGTGTTCCTATTGCTGTCTTACCTGCTGTAGAGCAGTGTTGTTTTCGTTGACGTAACGCTGACGTAAATTTTTCGTCAACGCCCCCTTTTTTCATGACAATAATGAAACGGTAACTAAATAATCATTGCTCTTTAATGATTAAAACGTGACGAAATGTGTGTGAGTTTTCGTTAGACGAGACGAGACTGAACGAAAATGTTTCGTTCAATCAATAATTTATATTTCTGCCCAAGTGCCCATAATTATATTCTGTGTCGGAAAGTCAGCTGTTTGGTCACGCCCACCACCGCGGTGTTTATTCAGCATGGCCACGCGCTGCGCGCTCACCTGTGACTTCCTTTTCAAACTGGACCATGGAAGATCCTGCAGCAGCATGTTGCACAAAGGAGCTCGGTCGGTGGCCGGCCGGCCGCCAGCCCAGAAAAGATTTATGGACTTAGTATTTAACCCAACTGTGAGAGAAGAACCGAATGTATGTATTTTTTTTAATAAATCCTGTCCTTGTTTGAAGCTGTTTGGTTATAGAATTGTCGCTGCTGTGTGTGTGGGTCAGGTTCTGGTTCTGTTTGTTTGGACTCACTGCTGCTGACTTGTCACAGAATAGCGCATTCACGTTTGACCTCCGCGTCAACTTTTTGCCTAATAAGCTCATTTATAACAACTGCGAGGAAGTGCTATTGTGTAGTTATTGCATTTGAAGCGGGTAAACAAGCATATGCTGTCAGAAACTTTTTCTGCTCAGTGGTTTGGTGTGTCCAGGATCTAGTGTGGACCGAACGGTTCGAGACGGTTCCGAGAGAGTCCGTCGTTGTTTTCGACAGTTGAATCGCTGTGTTGCTGAGCGTTGAGCTTAGTGTAACTGTAGAATGTGATTTGCTATATTTCAGAATTTTACTGCTCTGTTTATAAGCGTTTTTATGTGTTGAAAAGTCCGGAAACTTTTGCTAACTGATAGCTACTTTCTGTTCAAAATGGCCGTGGCGTTTGTTTATGTATTGTGATTGGTTGTCGGGGCTGTAGAGACACACTGTGATAGGTCAGAGGGAAAGAACTACAACTCCCATGACGACTACAAGTTCTGTGATTGGTTGTCGGGGCTGTGTAGACACACTGTGATAGGTCAGAGGGAAAGAACTACAACTCCCATGACTACTTGAGTTAAGAACTCAGCATCTTCAGTGACAAACTCAGTGCTCCATTTATTATTATTTTGATTATGAATTGTGCAATAGAATAACGAGCAAAAAATAAAAAAAATAGACTTTCTGAACTATAATACAGATACAATTCCCTTCTTTTTCATTTATTCATTATTTTTTTTACCCAGTGTCATTTTCTTTTTGGCCTTGACAACCCAAATATTGTGGACTTGAACTTTTTTTATCGGCTGTCATGCCTGCAAAAGTGAAAATAATATTGTGACAAATGCTGTCCACTGAGGCCTGATCCACCCACAGATGTAATCCTCTTTGACGTGACCCAATCTCATTTAAATGGGGGGCTCTCTTTTTTCACTAAGTGCAGATATTTCTGTCGTTCTGTGGAGGACGTGTGAAGCGATGCAGGCAGCAGTGTGTTATGTTTTAATTGGTTATCTATAGTGTTTATAACATTTCAAAAACACTTAACAATTTCAGACCTAACGTTTTGCACAGAAATTAGATGGAAGTCAAATTTCCTCTAATCTTTGAACAATGTATGTATAGAAAGATGGTTCAAACAGCCATTTACCAACACAGGTTGGTCGTTATATTTATTATCTGCGACGTTTTTATGTCTATATTCTGTTTTTTACCTTCATTTTGTATGTTGCCTATGTGTTGCCTGTTTGTTCAACATACTTTAAAGAGGAACTAAACCCAAAATTAACTTTTTTTAGCTGACTAATATGTTTTCTTTTTTTTTTTAAAGACTAAAACTAGACTTAAATTTTTTAAGTTTTTGTCGATTTAAACTGAACTAAAACCATTAAATATAGAAATGACTAAAACAGACTAAAACTAAGAAGTATTTTAGTCTAAAAGACTATGACTAAAACTGATATCAAAATGGCTGTCAAAAACAACACTGCTGTAGAGTCGTTGAGTTGCAGTAACTGGACTTGTACAGTTCAATTTTCATCAATAAAATATGTCAAGGAGTCACCATTCCTCTGGAACAAGGGTCCAGGGAAACGGGTTTGTCTGCTCGGGTCCAGGAACATGTTCATCTCCATGTCGACATAAACTGCAAAGAAATATACACATGGTTAACAACAAATCACAGATGACAGTAACTCACAAAACTAACCCACAATAATAAGTATAAATAAGGTCGATTTTCACTCTCTCACACACACACACCCCCAACACAGACACACACACAGACACACACAGCTGTGGATTGACAGGATGGTTTGGGTTTCAAGTTTTGCATTTTTTTTAAACAAAATAATTGATTCTGTTAAACTGGATTCCCACCCTGACAAGCCAAGATAAATCTTGATAGACCTTTTAAAAACAGTTTATGGTGCAAAACATTAGTTTACTAGCTAAAAACACATGTAAAGGTGAACAAAGAACAACGAGGTTGCAGACCTCCTACGCAGCTACATCATCAACATAACAATCACGTTCTTTAGAAAACACAAACCGCTTAGAAACACCCTCTAATTATTAGGCGACATATCGTACAATAATCACTGTAAAGTACGACATGTGTTACTGAGTTAATGATAAAAAATGAACGCTGAACAGCTAAAACGAGTACTGTGCTAAACAACATCGATGCCGCCTCACAGCCGTTTAGCGTTCCGTTGTCGACGCACAGCGGCTGTTTAAACATATCATTATTGTTACTGTGAAGAACTACAGTGCCTGAATGCGTTAATGTGAAGTTACGGCTGAGTAAACCACAAAGAACTGCGAAAAAGAGTAAAAAGTAACTCTTTCACTCACTGTTGATGCGAGGAGCAGCCATTTTGAAACGATGATCTCGGCGAACTCGGGTACGGTGTGGCGAGACCGAGTCCACGAGTTGTAATTACGACCTGAGGGGGCGTTCCAGTTGATTTTTACTGCTCGGAAGCTCGTAATTACGACCTCCGAGGACAACTGGAACGCAGCAAAAGCATCTTTACTTCTGTTTCACCATACCTTGCAGTAGGGGTTGCCGGTATTTACCTAACTTTTTGTCCCTCCATTCTAACCAAGAATATCTGTTTTTAAATTCAGTAGCATCATTCTCACTCCACAGGGCTGGCAAGGAGCTCACATCTAAAAAAGAAAAAAGAAGTTTTACAACAGAGTACAAAGCATAGCTTTTGTTGATTACATTATGACCCATTTTGACACAAACACATAATTTTTATATTATCATATTTATTTAATGTCCTCTGTCCTCTCTACACTGGCTCCCGGTTCAGTTCAGGATACAGTTCAAGCTGCTGCTGTTTGTCTTCAAAGCTCTGAATGGACTTGCACCTCTCTACATCTCAGAACTTTTGAAAGTCCATCAGCCCAGCAGAGCTTTACGATCTGCCAGTCAACACCTGCTGGAGGTGCCTCGCTCAAGGTACAAACAATGGGGAGACCGGTCATTTTCTGTTGCCGGCCCAAAAGCCTGGAACAGTCTCCCCCTTGAGCTGCGTGCCACCTCTGATCTGACTCTGTTCAAAACCAGACTGAAGACCCACTTGTTCAAAAAAGCTTTCAGTGTGTAACTTTTATTACTTTTGGTATTTTAGTATGTAGCATTTTTTATTTCCATTGCCTTCTTTTATTGCTGTTGTTTTTTATTCTATTTTCACTGATTTATTGTTCCAGTTTATTCATCTTTTTATCCTGTTAAGCACCTTGGTCAATGCAAGGCATTGTAGGAAGGTGCTATACAAATAAAGTTTATTATTATTATATTTATTATAATGTTAGACCTGTAAACATGCACTCAAATGCTGCCCTATAAAATCTAAGGTTAATAAAATCCAACAAAGTGAAGTCAGGTCTGAAATGTTGCAACAAAAAAGTAAACCATTCAAAGAACCTGACAACTTTCTCGCACTATGAAATGTTACTGTAAACAGCTGGATGGTGTGGCGATTAAACGCAGCTTGAGCTAGCTTAAGCTAACTTGTATACAAGCCACTTGTACTTACCAGGAGGAACGCTGACATCAGCCTTGTTATTGCTGGTTTTGGCCATCAAAATGGGAGGTTTATTGCTCCATAGAGGTTATTATAAAGTTGCTTCTGTGACTTCATGGGCAGCTGGTTTACAAAAGCATTCAAACAGTGTAGCTTGTTTTCTCTTCATGTTGACTAAGCATTGAAAATCATCTACTGCTGCTTCGTTTCTCCAATGTAACTTGCTTTTGCTGCTACTCTCCAGTCAATGATACTGGATCAGCTGAATAACAAAGCTGTGGAGTGTGATCAGCCAATGAATGAATGTGTGAGCCTCACAGGAGGAAAGAGGAGAGTATGGCAGCTGGTGCTGCTCAGTGCAGTGGAGAAGCTTTGGATACAGATGAGGCTGATTGTTACTGAAGAGCTTAACTGTAGTTTAACATATATGTCAGGTGCCCACACTTTTTCAGCATGTGAGCTACTTTTAAAATGACCAAGTCCAAGTCATCTACCTACTATAAACATACAAAACATGTAACGTACTTATGGTACATCCAGACCGAACGCGATTTCAACGGCAAAAAAGCTCAACACGCACGCAAGTGGACGCACTTTGTGTCCAGACTATGCACTTTGTGTCCAGACTAAAAAGCCAGAAGCGAAACTGCTGCGAAAACTGCTGCGCAGGGTTGCCAGATAAGAATTAATGAATCATCTAGTACTGTTGCTTATTTTTTATTTTTTTTACCCAAACTGTCATATTTGCTGCGTGAGGGTCTGATAAGATTAATAGTGTGTTGAGTTTAGTGAACATTTGCACTGAAAAGTGTAGGAACCTCCCTGCTCCCTCCCTCTCTCTCCCCCTCTGCACCTCTAATTGACAGCAGCTGTGCTCAATCAACTCTACCTCAGGAGGACTATAAGAAGCTGCAGAAGCCATCCTACAGGCGCTGGGACATTGGCCTGCTCACGGTAGTGTCAAGTTCTAGCCTTTTGTGTCAGCATTACTAGAGAAGTAATTCTTGTGTCTTGTTGCCTTCTCTCTCAGAGCCTTGGACCTTATTGTCTGCCTGCCCTGCTGGAATCTATCTGGAAGTCTTCAAGCCTCTTGGAACTCCACAGCTGCTGGGCCTTCCACCACTTGCCACTCTCTCATGCATCTTGGTTTACTCATCAGACTGTTTCCTCTGTGCCTCGCTCCTCAACATTCTCAGTAAGACAGATCCCTCTTCTGAATATTCCTCATCTCCTACTGGCCACTAACCCCCTCGTCCATTCCCCAGGTTTTTGCTGAATTCAAGATACTGTCTTTTCACTCCTGTAAATAAACACCATTAAACTTTTAATTGTGTCCTGGTTATCTGTTCAGTCCTAATCTTTCATCTGGGGTACATCATTACTATCACAGAATGTCCCAGCCACACCAAGTACCCTTGAAAGATCCAGGCGCTGAACAGTTCCAGCTCACACTACAAACTATGTTTCAGAAAATTGAAAAGAATGAGGCCACACTGGAACGTTTACTAGCTGTTCAACAAAGCAATCAATCCAACCTTCAAGAACTCGGCAGCCTGACGTACTCCCTGAAACAAGAGGTAGCTCAACTCCAACCATCAGGCACAACATCTACTTCAGAGGTCAGTCACGCCAGCTTAATTCCTCCCCAAGCCACCCTGGAACAGAATTTAAAACCAGCCGAGCTTTTCAGTGGTGATCCTAAGCTGTGTGCAGGTTTCATTTTACAATGTGAGCTAACTTTTCAAAGAGCTCCCAGTCTCTATGCTACAGATGTCGCTAAAGTCTCATTTTTTACTACACATCTTAAGGGAGAGGCGTTACGTTGGGCTCAGGCTTACTTAACTACTCATTCACTTCATACCATAACGTTTTCCTTGTTTTTAGACGAATTCACACGGGTGTTTGATCAACCTCTTCAACAAACTGAAGCTGTAAAACGGCTACTCACCCTCCGTCAAAGGGGACGCTCGGTGACTGAACACGCCCTCGAGTTCCGGATCACAGCTGCCCGAACCGGATGGGATGAACTCGCCCTCAGAGGTACTTTCCTTCATTCTCTCTCTAACCCCATCAGGGACCGGTTAGCAGCGCTTGAAGAGCCCCAGAGTTTGGACGAGCTGATTCACCTCGCCACACGAATCGACAATCAGCTGCAGGAGAGAAAGTGGGAGAGGGACTACGACTCCCAGCATCCCTCCACTTCCGGTTTCCGCCCAACGTCACAGCGATCAGCCGCCCCGAGTTACAACTACAAGTCCCAGAATGCAGCATTCTCTGGTTTTCACCCACCGTCACACCAATCACAGCTGCCCGCACTGGAATTCAGGTCTTCACCCCAACCAGAACCCATGCAGTTGGGTCGAGCTCGCCTCTCCCCAGAGGAAAAACAACGTAGAATCATGAATAAAGCCTGTATCTATTGTGGGGTGCAAGGACATTTCATTGCTCGCTGTCCACAGTTGGGAAACTGCTTTGCTCACCAATAGGGCAGGAGTTATCGGTGAGAAACTTTTCTTTTTCTTCTCCTGTGTCACGATTTGAGTTAAAATCTACTATTATCACTGACCAGCATAATAATAATAATAATAATGTCTATTCCTGTCATCTGCGTATGTTCCCATACACAGACGAAATTCGTCTCTGCATTTAACCCAACCACCTACCAGGTGGTGCAGTGAGCAGCCCGAAAGCGCCCGGGGAGCTGGAGAAATAGGTGTGGACTCATAGACACCCCAAGCTGGGTAGTGGCCGGGGCGCGAACCCGCGACCTAAGCACCCTGTGTTAGCACTTGTTGATTCCGGGGCAGAGCAAAACCTCATCAGTCAAGATCTGGTAGATCTCCTATTCATTCCCACTCAACAACTACCGGTCCCACTGTCCATGTCTGACATTACAGGTCAAAGATTTGCCTCGGTACAGAGGAAGACTCTACCGTTGCATCTTCTAATCTCTGGAAATCATCATGAACATAGTGTATTTTTTGTATTCGACTCACCTACACCACAACTGATCTTAGGTTACCCTTGGCTTAAAGAACACAATCCCGTGTTGAACTGTCATAGTAACAGAATTGAACAGTGGAGTCCACACTGCCTTAGGAACTGTATGATAACTGCTGTTCCAGCCTCTGCTAAACATTTTGAGACTCCTGAGCCCGTTGATTTATCTCTGATCCCTGCTGCTTATCACGATCTGGCCCCCGTCTTTAACAAACAGAAGGCTCTATGCCTACCACCTCACCGTCCTTACGATTGCGCTATTGACTTACTACCTGGGGCTCCTCTTCCTTCCAGTCGTCTCTACAATTTATCCGGTCCTGAGAGAGGGTCTATGGAAGAATATATTTCTGAATCATTGGACTCTGGGATAATTCGTCCCTCAACTTCACCGGTTGGGGCAGGGTTCTTTTTTGTAGCAAAGAAAGATAAGACCTTGCGCCCCTGTATTGATTATAGAGGACTTAATCAAATCACTATCAAAAATAAATATCCCTTACCACGTATTGACTCCATTCACGAACAACTCCACCTAGCCAAGATCTTCTCAAAACTGGATCTCCGTAGCGCTTACCATCTTGTTAGAATCAAGGAAGGGGATGAGTGGAAGACAGCTTTTAAGACCCCACTGGGGCATTTCGAATACTTAGTCATGCCTTTCGGACTCACTAATGCCCCCGCTGTATTTCAAGCTCTGATCAATGATATTCTGAGGGATTTTTTGAATGTTTTCGTGTTCGTTTATTTGGATGACATTTTAATCTACTCACAGGATGAGGATCAACACATTCATCACGTCAGAATGGTTCTTCAACGTTTGTATGAGAACCAACTATTTGTCAAGGCTGAGAAATGTGTTTTTCATGTCAAGTCTGTTTCTTTTCTGGGTTTCATATTCGAGGAGGGATGTTATCGCACGGATCCAGCTAAAACCAAGGCAGTGGTGGAATGGCCAACTCCTGAGACACGCAAGCAGCTGCAACGATTCTTGGGCTTTGCCAATTTCTACCGGAGGTTTATTAAAAACTACAGCCGGATCGCTGCCCCACTTACTCAATTAACCTCCACATTACGGACATTTAGATGGACTTCTGAAGCTGAGACTGCTTTTGGTAAGCTTAAGGACTTATTCTCTTCTGCGCCCATTCTGTGCCATCCTGACCCTGAGAAACAATTTATATTGGAGGTCGATGCTTCAGACGTCGGTGTAGGAGCAGTCTTATCTCAGAAATCTTCCAACAAACTACACCCGTGTGCTTTTTTTTCTCGACGCCTCTCCCCTGCCGAGCAAAATTATGATGTGGGGGATCGTGAGTTGCTTGCCATAAAACTAGCTCTGGAGGAATGGCGACACTGGCTCGAGGGTACAGCCATCCCTTTCTTCATATGGACAGACCACAAGAATCTGACTTACCTCCGTGAGGCCAAGAGGTTGAATCCCAGACAGGCCAGGTGGTCGTTATTTTTCACCCGATTTAACTTTGTTCTGACCTACAGGCCCGGTTCCAAGAACGTTAAACCTGACGCCCTTTCTCGTCAGTTCTCTCCTCCTGAGGACATGGTACAGGAGGTGACTGTCTTACCCCCATCATGTGTGGTCGGCGCCTGGACCTGGTCAATTGAGAAAGACATCATCGAGGCCCAAAAATCGGAACCAGATCCGGGAACAGGTCCTGCAGGCACGCTGTTCGTTCCCACATGTACCAGAGCTAAGGTACTGAATTGGCTTCACACTCACAAGACCGCCTGTCACCCAAGTACCACACGCATGCTTACTCTCGCTAAGAGACACTTTTGGTGGCCATCTATGTCCAACGATGTGAGAGATTTTGTGGCCGGATGTCCCACTTGCGCAAGGAATAAGACGGGCAATCAACCCCCTGCAGGCAAACTTCAACCATTGCCCATACCCAGTCGTCCATGGTCCCATATCTGTCTCGATTTTGTCACTGGTTTGCCTCCCTCTGATGGACACTCTGTCATTCTCACTGTCATTGATAGATTCTCCAAGGCAGCTCATTTTGTCCCGTTGCCTCAACTACCATCTGCTTTCGAGACTGCCCAGCTGTTGGTCCAGCATGTCTTCCGTGTCCATGGCATACCTTCGGACATTGTCTCTGACAGGGGTCCCCAATTCATCTCTCAGGTCTGGAAGTGTTTTTGTAACTCCTTGGGGGCCTCTGTCAGTCTCACTTCTGGGTACCACCCGCAGTCCAATGGCCAGGCCGAACGCGCCAATCAAGAGATGGAGGCTATGCTCAGATGTGTGGTGGAGGACAACCCCTCCACATGGAGTCAGCACCTCATATGGGTGGAATACGCCCACAACACGCACACCTCCTCTGCTACCGGTATGACACCCTTTGAATCTTCCCTAGGTTATACCCCACCTTTATTCCCGAGCCAAGAAGGCGATGTGGCTGTTCCTTCGGTCCAACATCATTTTAGGAGATGTCGTCGGATCTGGCGACAGACCAAGCTCGCTCTTCAACGCTCGGCCGCCAAAAATAAGGAAATGGCCGATAGGCATCGCTCTGCTACTCCGCCTTACCAGGTGGATCAGAAGGTTTGGTTGTCCACTCAACACATCCAACTCAAGAACACCCCACGTAAGTTGGCTCCCCGTTTCATCGGGCCTTTCCCCATCACTCGAGTCATCAGCCCCACGGCAGTCAGGCTGCGGTTGCCCGCTTCCATGCGGGTCCACCCCACCTTCCACGTGTCCCAGATCAAGCCCTTCTCGGAGAGCCCTTTACACCCTCCTGCCGACCTCCCTCCGCCCCCCGTCTCATCGATAATCATCCGGCCTTTACGGTCCGACGTGTCTTGGACGTCCGACGTCGTGGCCGGGGTTTCCAGTACCTGGTCGACTGGGAGGGTTACGGTCCTGAAGAGCGCTCCTGGATTCCGTGGTCCTTCATCCTGGACCCCAGCCTCATCACCTCCTTCTTCAGGGCTCACCCGGAGAAACGTTTCCGATCGCCAGGAGGCAATCCTTGAGGGGGGGGTAATGTAGGAACCTCCCTGCTCCCTCCCTCTCTCTCCCCCTCTGCACCTCTAATTGACAGCAGCTGTGCTCAATCAACTCTACCTCAGGAGGACTATAAGAAGCTGCAGAAGCCATCCTACAGGCGCTGGGACATTGGCCTGCTCACGGTAGTGTCAAGTTCTAGCCTTTTGTGTCAGCATTACTAGAGAAGTAATTCTTGTGTCTTGTTGCCTTCTCTCTCAGAGCCTTGGACCTTATTGTCTGCCTGCCCTGCTGGAATCTATCTGGAAGTCTTCAAGCCTCTTGGAACTCCACAGCTGCTGGGCCTTCCACCACTTGCCACTCTCTCATGCATCTTGGTTTACTCATCAGACTGTTTCCTCTGTGCCTCGCTCCTCAACATTCTCAGTAAGACAGATCCCTCTCTGAATATTCCTCATCTCCTACTGGCCACTAACCCCCTCGTCCATTCCCCAGGTTTTTGCTGAATTCAAGATACTGTCTTTTCACTCCTGTAAATAAACACCATTAAACTTTTAATTGTGTCCTGGTTATCTGTTCAGTCCTAATCTTTCATCTGGGGTACATCATTACTATCACAAAAAGGGTTAAAAAATAAATAAATAAAATAAAATTCATGTTTAACTGGCAACCCTGCTGCTACGGGGTGTGTGGGAGGAGCTTACCGGTGTACCGAGTCGTCAATGCACTCCGCGAGGCGAGGAGCTCTTTATTTCTGTCTCTGTGGAGCAGACTTGACTGGTCGTGAAGGAATTGTCGCGAACACACAGCTACAATGAGTTTCTCTTCCATATTCCATGACTCCGCGGGTTTTTTCTGTGTTCCACAAACAATACGTCACATGCGCAATGGTTTCCGCGTCACTGGTTTCCGCGTCACATAGGGACTCTCCCCCTGACCCCCTCTCTTCTCCCCCGACTCTCCCTGATTGGTTGACACACCAACCAATCGGGTAGAGTTTGAGCGGCGTTTGAAAGTTTGAACGGCGAAATCTTCAGCATGTTGGAGGCGTGCTTTGGAGGTTGACGCGGGTTCACGTGCACGGAAATCGCTCTCCAGCACGCTCAACACGCACGCGACGTGACGCCAGATGCCAGGAGGCGCATGGCGGTGCGTCCCCCATTGACTTTGCATGTAAACTGGACGTTCCTGCAGTTGAAATCGCGTTCGGTCTAGATGTACCATTATTCTCTCACTGTCATATTTCTTATTAGCTGACCTCTTTCGCTGCATAGCTTCCTGCACTTAATTATTCCACCACCAGGTTTCATTATCATCTATTCTCTGTCCAGATGACACACTAAGTACCTTCCTACCTGTCTCTCTAATTACTGTTGCTGTAGTAGCCCAGTCATTTGGAAGCTCTTTCTTACCACCCAGAGCCTTTAACAGCTCCTCTCTGAATTTCTCACAACATTCTTATTTTCTCAGCTTCCACCATTTGGTCTTCTTTGATTGTACTATTTTTTTTCTCTTCTTCACAACAACAGTCATTTTACACACAACCATCCAATATTGTCTGGCCACGCTCCCCTTACAGCCCCCAATCTCCCCCAGGTTTCTTTCAAGTTTCTTTCCTTGACACCAAACCTACCCATCACTTCCTCATCCTCTGTTTCCTTCACCAACATGTCCATTCAGGTCTGCTCCAATCACCACTCTTTCCTCCCTGGGAATACTCTCTATCACTTCATCCAGATCTTTCAAAAAATTGTATTTCTCTTCCACATCACATCCAATGTGTGGAGCATAACCACTGACAACATTTGGGGCGGCCGTGGCGTAGTAATGGCAGTCGTCCCCCGATCGGAAGGTTGGAGGTTCGAATCCCGGTTCCCCACACCATGTGTCGTTGTGTCCCTGGTCAAGACACTTAACCCCGAGTTGCTCCCGGTAGGACTGGAAGGCGCCTTGCATGGCAGTCTACCGCTACTGGTGTATGAATGGGTGAATGAATGTGTGGATGGCTGGTATTGTAAAGTGCTTTGCGGCCCCTCATAGGGGGCTGGAAAGCGCTATATAAATAAGCTCCATTTACCATTAGACCTTCTACTTCTACCTTCAGACACATCACCCTATCTGACACTCTCTTCACCTCCACTACATTCTTTGCCAGCTCCTCCTTCAGGACCACCCCTACTCACTTTCTCTTTCTACTGAAGAATCTGGACCGGGTCCATCACTGAAAGCGGTCTGACTCCCCACAAACGGTGTCTGGTTATAAGGCAGGAAAAAGTTACAGGTTCAGCACTGAATGTTTCTAACCCAGCACGCAAGTAGATCATGATGGGCACCGGCAACCCCCACAACCCATAAAGGAAGAAATGGGTAAAAGATAATGGATGGATGTAGTATAGCCAAAGCTTTGTCTTGTACTTAAAATTGTTCATTTTGAGAATACTTTTTTCCCCCCGTCTGTTTTGCTGGTTAACCTAAACATTTTAAAAGTCTTACCATTAATTATCCAGAAGGTCTACAACTGCAATAACTCCTTAAGCCTGGGGTTCAGAATTATACCATTCTTAAACTGCAGTTGTTGGCCCCACATAAGGGCTGCATATGGCCCTCAGGCTGCACATCGGACACCTCATTTTAAAACATGTTTGCTGTTTTGCACTAGTGAGTAGATTGTTCAAATCAAACTAGTTACTGGACAGCTTCATGTTGCACACAGACCCTAAATGAATGTTTTGGACTGAAAACAAAGCAGTTCAGTGGTTGTGTCTCCAACACCAAAAATTATATTTGAATCTATGCATATTTTTCATTCAAAATACAATATATTAATGTTCTAGCATGTTGAAGAACTAAAGAGAACATCTTCTACATTGTGTACATTAGAGCTAAGTCCATCCGTCCATTATCTCCCACTTATCTGTGTAACGAACCCCCAAATGGCTGGACCAAAATCACCACAACAGATAAACAGTTTTAACAACTTTTATTAATATTTAGGCTGGCTCTGCTGCTCTGGTGTCGAGAGGGAACCCACAGGCTGGAACAAGTCTGTAGGATGGAGGAGAACGGTTTAGTGGTCAGGCTGATGGAAACAGGAAACTTGACAGTCAATGAGATGCAGCCACTAACCGTCTCACAGATGGAAGGGGGTTCTCAAAGTGTGGAGACAGTCCAGCTGAGCAGGTCCGCTGCAGGAGGGGCTGTAGCCGGTGAGGGGGGAACAGCCAGCCGCAGCGAGGGTCCATGACGTAATCCAGTGACGTACTGTAGGGGGGATTCCCACAAGCGAGGGTCGACAGCCGGGAAGCAGAAGAGCGTAGATCCAAACAGGAGATGGCAAAGAGACGTGGTGAGGCAGGTGACGGTCAAAAGCACAAATCCGATGGGCGTCAGTCCGAGGAGGAGAAGCAGGAGGCGAAAAGTCGGGCAAGCGAGGCGTCAGAAAACCAGGAGATCAAGGAGGCGAGGATACGTGAACCAGGAAATAGGACAGGAAAGAGCACGTGATATTTACTTACAGATGACTGTGTTCAACTATCTGGCAGAGAGCTGGTGTGAGAGTCTGGTTTATAAAGTGCAGCAACAGGTGCAGCTGATCGAACCTAATCAGAGCTGCGGTGGTGAAGACAAACCTAAACCCACATGCAGCAGAGACAAACTGAAAACTCATCACACGACAGAAGAGACAGAAAAAGAGCCAGATACACCAAGCGATGCACAGAGTGACAAAAAATCTAATCTAACAGGCGTGAAACGTGACAATCTGAGACCAGGTTGTGGAGACAAGCACTTAAACAGAGACTCCCAGACTTCTCTACCCCCAGCTAACATCTCCAGCTCAGCTGGGTGGATTCTAAGACCCAGAGGAGGCATTCACATACCTGCTGAGAGATATATCATGTCTTCCCCAAGATATTTTTCTTTAGTGGAAAGTGTCTGAATCATTTTTCTTAGAAGGTATCAGAACATATTTGGTAAAAATGCCTTTGTAAATGGTTCACGACTGGACAATACACACCCAACATGAATTCTGAACTTTTATTATAACATGTGTATTATAACATGTGTCATTCCATAACAGTGACAAATAAAAGTTTTTGGACAGTAAGCCAGCATAAATATTTATTACAACCAGCAGTCCGATGTGTTAATACTGTAGTATCACTGTGTTTTGTGTTCTGCAGTGTTTCTGTGTCACTCCTATAACAAGGTTGGCAGGGTGGATCAGTTGGTAGAGCTGTTGCCTCTCAGCGAGAAGGTTGGCAGATCAAATCCCAGCCGGGGGCCTTTCTGGGTGTAGTTTGTATGTTCTCTCTATGCTGCGTGGGTTTTTTCTGGGTACTCTGGTTTCCTGCCACAGACCAAAAACATGCATGTTAGGCTGGTAACTCTAAATTGTCCCTAGGTGAGAGAAGAGTGAATGGTTGTTTGTCTCATTTGTCTCAGTGGCAGTGTGATGGACTGGAGAACTGTCCAGGTGTTCCTGTGATGGGATGAGGACATGTACAAGTGTCCATGTGATGGACTGGAGACATGTCCAGGGTGTCCCCTACCTCTCATACAATGACTGCTGAATATGGGCATCAGTGACCCCCACCCCAAAAGGGAAAAGGCAGATAAAAGTAATGGATGTAGGCTAAAATATGAATATGAATGAATATGAAACAAACGTTTAATATTGTGTTTGTCTTTTTTTCTACAGGTAGCATCCCTTGGGATCACAACATTCACACTGTGTGCTCTGTGCATTGACCGTTTTCGCGCTGCCACCAATGTGAAGATGTACTATGAAATGATCGAGAACTGGGTCTCTACTACGGCAAAGCTTGCAGTCATCTGGGTTGGTGCTCTGCTGTTGGCTTTGCCTGAGCTGCTGATCCGACAGCTGATAACTGAGGACAGAGATCCGCCTGACATGACGCCCTGTGAACGCTGTGTGGTTCGAATCTCCACTGAACTCCCAGACACGCTGTACGTCCTGGGGCTGACCTACAATGGTGCACGCCTGTGGTGGTACTTTGGCTGCTACTTTTGTCTGCCAACATTGTTCACCATCTGCAGCTCGCTGCTCACAGCTCGCAAGATCCGTCATGCAGAACTGGCTTGTGTACGAGGAAGCAAGAAGCAGATCCAGCTGGAAAGCCAGATGAACTGTGCCGTAGTGGCGCTGGCCATCCTGTACGGTTTCTGTATCATCCCAGAGAACATTTGCAACATTGTCGCCATGTACATGGCAGCTAGTGTTGCCAGGAGGACACTGGACATCTTGCATCTGGTCAGTCAGCTGTTGCTCTTTTGCAAGTCTGCATTTACTCCCGTTCTACTGTTCTGCCTGTGTCAGCCCTTTACCAGAGCTTTCCTAGACTGCTGCTGCTGTTGCTGTGATGAGTGCGGCTCACCCTGCTCTCCCACTGCTGCTGCTGGCGATGTCAACAACGCTACCATTGAGCTGGAGCTGTCACCATTCAGCACCATATGCAGCGAGCCATCCACCTCTGCTACATACTCTGCTGTGGGGACACACTGCTGAGGTCAAAGGTGGACAACATCTCATTATAACTATGGCTGAAGGACATACAGACAGACAGGCTAAAGCTGTTTGTTTCTGAGTGGCACAAACTGTTGAACTTGTTTACATCAACTGACAAACTCAAAAGGGAGACGTCTGTTCAACCAGTGTATTCTACATGTGAAAGAACAGTCAGCATTGGTTATTTGCAATTATACTGTAGTTTTCTAACTCTTGAACTTGTTTTTTTTTTCCAAAAAGCTTAGAGTAATTATTAGATTTAATCATCTGTTTAAGAAAAAAATTGAACATTAGATTTCCAGACTGGGAATAGAGTTCTATTAGTTTGGTTTCTTTTCTTATTTTCCCAGAAATGTCTGCCAAACACATTTTTTTCTTGGAAATTGTTAAGGATTATACAGAGATGCTACAGACATCAAGGATAAGACATTATATTCTGAGAAAAGCGGCATAAAGAATTCATTTACAATATTGGTATTGACTCAGACGGTACAATGACACAGTTGGTAGAGCTGTTGCCTTTCAGTGAAAAGGTTACTGAATGTAATTCTGGCCACGGACCTTTCTGCGTGGAGTTTGAATGTTCTCTCTGTGCTGCCTGGGTTTTCTCTGGGTACTCTGGTTCCCTTATCAGTCAGTCACTCGGTGCAACATAAATGCTATGGGAAATTGCGTTCCGCGCGATTACCTGAAGGAATACACTCACGCCTTTACGGCAGGGGCGTCAGTGTCACGACAGAGTCCCCGCCCTCTGGGTACTTCAGAGTCAGAGTCAGAGAGTCTTTATTGTCATTTGCACCACATGTGGTACATGTGATGAAACGAGATTATGTACACAGGGTCCCAGTTACATCCAACAACATGCAAGAGAAAAACAGTAATAACACCTAGGATTAACTAAGAAAAACATCAACTAGTAATACACTAAGCCCTAATGTAGTGGAAATACATCATTATAAACAGCAGCATGAACATGAGTCTGTATGAGCAGATACAAATGAACACAGCAACAAGAAAACAGATCAGTATCAGCATGATGTGATATTTTGCCGTGTTTATTCTTATTGTTTATTTATTCATGAGTCTGACAGCCTCAGGGTAGAAGCTGTTCCTCAGTCTAGTGGTTCTACATTTAATGCTCCTCAACCTCCGTCCTGAGGGGAGTGGGGCAAAGAGTGAGTGTGCTGGGTGAGTGGGGTCTTTCATGATGCAGGTGGCTCTTTTCCTGCATCTGGAGGTGTAAATGTCTGTGATGGTGGGGAGACTGACTCCAACAGACTTCTGTGCAGCCTTCACCACTCTCTGCAGAGCTTTCCTCTCTTCAACTGTGCAGCCTCCATGCCACACGTTGATGCTGGAGCACAGGATGCTCTCCACTGCACACCTGTAGAAGGAGGTGAGGACTGGGCTGCTCAGACCAGCTCGTCTCAGCCGTCTGAGGAAGTAGAGTCTCTGATGACCTTTCTTGATCAGGCTGGTGGTGTTGTTGCTCCAGCTGAGGTCATCACTCATGTGTACACCCAAGTATTTGTAGCTGGAGACCACCTCCACTGCAGATCCACTTATGTTCAGTGGAGTGTGGGTGTGTTTGTTCCTTCTGAAGTCCACAATCATCTCCTTTGTCTTCTTCACATTCATGTGAAGATTATTCTCTTTGCACCAGCTCTCCAGGTGTTCCACCTCCTGTCTGTAGCTGGACTCATCATTGTTTGTGATGCATCCCACCACAGCTGTATCATCTGCAAACTTAACAATATGACAGCCTGGATGTGTGGCTGTACAATCATATGTGAGCAGAGTGAACAGGAGAGGGCTCAACACACATCCTTGAGGAGAGCCAGTGCTGAGGGTAATGGTGGAGGAAGAGAAGTTGTGGATCTTCACGGGCTGTGGTCTGTTTGTTAAGAAGTCTAAGACCCAGTTACAAACGGAGGGGCTTAGTCCAAGTGTGAATAGTTTGTCCATCAGAGTTATGGGGATCATGGTGTTAAAGGCAGGTGTGAAGTCCACAAAGAGCATACGGACGTATGAGTCCTTCTGATCCAGGTGGGTGAGAGCAGTGTGGACCACAGAGGAGATGGTGTCCTCTGTTGATCGGTTCTTGCGGTATGCATATTGATGAGGGTCCTCGTTGATGTTGACGGTTGCCTTGATGTGGGTCATGACCAGTTTCTCAAAACATTTAGCGACTATCGGGGTGAGGGCCACCAGCCTATAGTCATTCAGACCAGTCACTGTGGAGCTCTTTGGGACTGGGATGATGGTGGCGGTCTTCAGGCAGGTGGGAACTGACTCCAGTGCAAGTGAGGTTGTGAAGATGTCAGCCAGCACCTCACAGAGCTGATCCGCACATTCCTTCAGAACTTTCCCCGGGATGTTGTCCGGTCCAGTTGCTTTATGAGGGTTGATCCTTCTGAGACTGCCTTTATCTTCTGCTGCGGTCACGCTGAGATGCTCTTCATCTGGTGGTGAGGTGAGTCTGGTGCTGGGTGGTCTATTTGGGTCCTCAAAGCATGCATAAAACTTATTGAGGGCATCAGGCAGAGATGGGTCTTTGGGGCATTGTTTGCACTTACTCTTGTAATCTGTTAAGCATTTGATGCCTCTCCACATGCTCCGTGGGTCTTGTGAGATGAACTGACCCTCGATCCTCTGTGCATACTTAAACCCACTTCCTCTTTATTGCCCTTCACCTCGCTTAAACCTGAACTCTCTTCGCGGGACTTCTCTGTTGTTCAATCGCCCGACCAGAGGTGAGCTTGCTCCCTTCACAGGGCGTACAGAGAATTATTACTGCGTACTGCTGGGCTAGCGAAAGCTAGTCCGGCACATTTTTCCTTAACCCCAAAGTTTTTCTTCTCCTCTCTCCGTAGACTGCTTTGCTCGACGACGCTAACTGCATCACATCGCTACCCTGCTAACGAGTAGTAGGCTAGCCAGCGAAAGCGACGTGATGGAGGAGACAACTTGAAAAAGGATTTTGGAAGGACTCGCTCATCTTATCTCGGACATGCCTCCGGAGAAAGGAAAGCGAAAGCCAAGACTTCCGAAAAAGGCTTGCAGTACGGTGAGCCCGACCTCGGGCGCCTGCCTCAGCGGATGTGGTTTTTCCCTTTTGGTGACGGACACCCACGAGGCCTGTCCTGTCTGCCTGGGGATACTGCACGCAAAAATGGCGCTGGATGCGCCCGACTCTTGCCCACACTGCAGCCAGATGCTGGAGGGGGTGAGGAGGCACCGGGTGGATTTCATCACCAAGGCTATGGGCGCTACGGCGGCGCCAGCAGACTCAAACACCACTGAGCCTCTCACTCCCACGCCGGAGCTCGAGAGCATATGTCTTGAGGACAACACCCGAGTCGAATGGGGCGACAACCCGGATGCACTGACTCCCATCGGGGACCTGACAGTCGACTTTGACACTCGAGGCCTGATGAACGAGGATGAAATCTCGATTTCAGCCTCAGGTGAATTCTCGGCGGACGAAGCCGAAGCGGAGTACGACGAACAGGGAAGGGACCTTGCTCCCACCCCGGCGCCCGTGCTCCCGGACAATGACTTCTCGATCCCTGCTCTGTTCGAACTGTGTCACAGAGAAGCAGACACGCTGCAGATCCCGTGGCCAGAACCTCTACCTCGTCAACAAGTCACGAGGTTGGCAGGAAATTGTTTTTTCACAAAGCAACAGTCCGCCACAAGGCAAAGACTGCCCATCTTTCCGGATTTCCTCACGGAGCTGACACTCACCTTGTCTGAGCCCAGAGCCCCCATGCTGCTGCCACTCTCACAGTTTCTGTCATCAGAACTTTACAGCACCGGGCCGATCACATCCCCACGAAGACAGAAGGGAAGGAAAAGGAACAGAAACACATTGAAAAATCTCTCCAAACATGTGGATATCCTAACTGGGCTTTTGTCAAGTCAGCGAGGAAATCTACAAAACACAATAAGGAACAGAAAAAGGAGAACAGACGAAAAAACATTGTCATCCCTTATGTTGCTGGACTATCAGAGAATTTCAGAAGGATTTTCAACAAACACAACATCCCAGTTCATTTCAAACCCAGCAGGACTCTCAGACAGAGGCTGGTCCACCCTAAGGACAAAACACCTACACACAAACAGAGTGGTGTAGTGTATGCAGTCCAGTGCAGCGAGGACTGTCCAGACTTATACATTGGAGAAACTAAACAGCCCATCCACAGAAGAATGTCTCAACATAGAGCCTCCTCCTCTGGACAAAACTCAGCTGTTCACCTCCACCTCACAGACAAGGGACACTCTTTTGAGGACCAAAATGTACATATTTTGGACCGAGAACACAGGTGGTTTGAGAGAGGTGTTAAAGAGGCGATTTATGTAAAAAGAGAGAAACCATCTTTAAACAGAGGAGGAGGTCTAAGATTTGAACTCTCTAAAACTTATGGTCCGGCCCTGGGTTTGGTTCCCAGGCGTCTCACACCTGATGAGAACAGAGGAGCTTTGTTTGTGAATTAGAACAACAAAGACTTTGACAGGTCCCTGCTATCAATGGGTGAAGTGTGACTTGTCATTTCACATACAGTAGGATGTGTGTGTGTGTTCTGTAAGCTCTGTTTTCACACTCTGAACTTTGAATGGGTCACAGGTACGTGTTATCCCAAGTATGTGGGGGGTGTTAGTTTCCAATTTAAATATGTTGGTGCGTGTCAATGGCTTGTCCTGTTATAACTGCTTCCCTTGACTGTCTGCAAACCCAATTGATAAAGCTTCTCGGATGAGAAGTGAAACGTCTTGTTTGTTACAAATAAAGTCCAGTTGTTCTGTATTGAACGCCTTTTTTGATTTGATCACTCTCACAGTTCCTTGACGTGAACGGGATGGAGGTGGCTGGAATGGCCAGTGTGCCTCAGATAGAAGACACGCTGGTGTCTCATCTGGCTCCCAGGTCATCTGGGATGAAACCAACTCTGCCTAGCAAAGCCTGTCGAGCTTCGGCTTCTCTGCTCGAGAAATGCTACAGGGCTCAGGGCCTCGCGGCGCGCGCAATGAACGCATCCGCCATGATGCAGGCGTAGCTGGCTGAAAAACTGCAGGAGCTCCAGGTAACAACAGACAAGCAGGTTGCTGCTGACGTACTGGATGAAGCCCGCAGGGCAACAGACATTGCGCTCCACATGATGGGGACAGCTGCGATCGTACAAGGCAGAGGTATGGCTGAGGTGGTCATCGTACAGCGCCATCTGTGGATGACCCTAACCGACCTCCCGGAGGCACAGAAAACTCATTTTCTGCATCACTCGATAGAGTCGATGGGACTTTTCGGAAAAACTCTGGACCGAATTCAGACCAGGCTGGAACAGAGGTGCAGGCAGGCTGAGGCTCTTTGGGAAGGCATCCCCAGAAGACCCTTCGCACCCCCTAGGGAGTCAGCTGGGAGTGGACCCGCGCAGCCTCAACACTGCTCAGCCACACGTGTCCCACCGCAAAAGCGGCCGGCATACGAGGGCGAGCACCGGCAGAGACCACCTCCGGACCCACCTCGGGCCGAACATGCCTGGAGTAAAAACAGATTTGTTCCTCGCCACGCGGTCCGACATAGTAATAATATAATAATAATAAACTTTATTTGTATAGCACCTTCCTACAATGCCTTGCATTGACCAAGGTGCTTAACAGGATAAAAAGATGAATAAACTGGAACAATAAATCAATGAAAATAGAATAAGAAACAACAGCAATAAAAGAAGGCAATGGAAATAAAAAATGCTACATACTAAAATAACACAAGTAATAAAAGTTACACACTGAAAGCTTTTTTGAACAAGTGGAAATAAAAAGGCAATGGAAATAAAAAATGCTACATATTAAAATACCAAAAGTAATAAAAGTTACACACTGAAAGCTTTTTTGAACAAGTGGGTCTTCAGTCTGGTTTTGAACAGAGTCAGATCAGAGGTGGCACGCAGCTCAAGGGGGAGGCTGTTCCAGGCTTTTGGGCCGGCAACAGAAAATGACCGGTCTCCCCATTGTTTGTACCTTGAGCGAGGCACCTCCAGCAGGTGTTGACTGGCAGATCGTAAAGCTCTGCCGGGCTGATGGGCTTTCAAAAGTTCTGAGATGTAGAGAGGTGCAAGTCCATTCAGAGCTTTGAAAACAAACAGGAGCAGCTTGAACTGTATCCTGAACTGAACCGGGAGCCAGTGTAGAGAGGACAGGACAGGAGTGATGTGTTCATATTTTCGTGTGTTGGTCAAAAAGCGCGCGGCAGAGTTCTGTACAAGCTGTAAACGGGAGATGGAGGATTGATTAATACCAACATATAAAGCATTACAATAATCAAGTCTGGAGGTCACAAAGGCATGGATGGCCTTCTCCAGATCACCACGGCTGAGAAATGACTTGACTTTGGAGAGCAGACGGAGCTGGAAAAAGCTGGTCTTGACAACAGAACTGATCTGTTTATCAAACTTTAAGTTGGAGTCAAGCTGCACTCCAAGATTTCTGACCACCGGGTTGAAGTGGGGGAGGGGAAAACCAACACTGGGACTGGGAAGGATGTTGTTGGTGTCATCAGGTGCACCAAATAAAATGCATTCAGTTTTATCTGTGTTTAGGTGGAGGAAGTTTTGAGAGAGCCAGTGCTTAATGTCATTTAAGCAGTTGACAAGAGTGTTTGAACTGAGTGAGGGGTTGGGAGTGACTGGCAGATAGATTTGTAAATCGTCTGCATACATGTGAAAAGACAGGTTATGACGTGCAATGATTGATCCTAATGGCAGCATGTAAAGAGAGAAGAGGACTGGCCCTAGAATAGATCCCTGTGGTACGCCAGAGGTCAGAGGGGTTGATGAAGAGGAGGACAGATCGCCTATCATGACAGAAAAAGTTCTCCCAGACAGGTAGGATTTGAACCACTCAAGCACAGCTCCCTGGAGGCCAACCAGCTGAGACATAGGACCTCCTCGGCGAACCGGGACGCCAGACAGAAGCAAGCCTGATGAACCAGGTCCTCTGCTTGACTTTACACGATCACCCGACCACGCGGTACAGGATTTGGTCTTTTCATGTCCAGACTTTGTTTGTAACACGGTACAAAAAGCTGGGAACTCTGTTTTGTGCACAAATCATGTTTTTTCTGCTGTAAGTGACATAAAGTCAGATATGTCGTTACACGTAAGCACGAATAAAGCTCAGAAACAGCCCCTCTCTGTTTTCTTGACTCAAAAACAAAACAAAAACACAACAACAACAAACAGTAACATCAGCGGGACGGCCTCCCTCTGTTCTTCCAGCCGAAATAAAGGGCGGGGGCCATCTCCCCCCCTTCCCTCACGGCTCATGGGGTGTTAGCCTAACCAATAAACCCCAGCAGGGTGCTCCGCGACCGTCTACAGCAGACGTGCCAGAGGCGCCTGCAATCAGGCCAGTCAGCCCTCACAGCGACAGGTGAGGGGGGCCACGTGTCCCAACCTCGCCCCGTTGCAAACCACGGGGCAAGCAATACACAAATCAAACAAATTTGTGACACGTCCGCACTCCAGGGGTGCGCGCCGACAGAACCTGGTAACCATGACAACCCACCCTCCTGGTCACCAGTCCCTATTCATCGTATTCCTGTAAATGATGAGGGAGCCACGACAGAGGTCCTCAGGCCAATTTCAGTCTCACACGTTCACAAAGGATGTGGTGATGACATTGCAGTATGTGTAAACATTGAATGCAAAGCAAGGACAGCACCAGAGCCGAATCAGACCTCCCCTTCTTTTAATTGGAAGTGATTGGACGTTCTGTCACCGGCCAAATCAAAAACTGCTCGATGCAGGAACTCATGTCGAACAGTTTCACATTCTCATGTTGAAACTGTACCTTCATTTTCAGTGGGCGACACGCTCCACTCATGCAATGATCCTGTAGCGTGTGACCGCGCTGGCTGTGCAGGATCAGTTCTGCTCTTAAATAACACCTCCCCCCATCGGGTAAAACACAGTTCCCTGAAGCTTCATCAGGCTCCAGGTCACCGAGGGGGCCGGAGACCGGTATATCAGACCCAACTAGGAAACGGGCTGGAATCAGGAGATCTGCTCGTTTACAGAGCTTGCACCTACTCCAGGTCGCGACTCCTTTAAAAAAGCGGGGAAACAGGCACTCTGTTCCGCTTTTGCCAAAAGATGACAGAAGATTGCTTCTACCTCTTACCACTCTCGATCACAGTGATGTGGCAGTGCATGGTGGGTAGCATGGTGGCACAACTGGTAGAGCTGCTGCCTCTCAGCGAGCAGGTCCCCGGATCAAATCCCGGTCCGGGGACCTTTCTGGGTGGAGTTTGCATGTTCTTTCCGTGCATGCGTGGGTTTTCTCCGGGTGCTCCGGTTTCCTCCCACAGTCCAAAAACATGCATGTTAGGCTGATTGGTAACTCTAAAATTGTCCTTGGGTGTGAGTGAAACAGGTCCCTCTTGTAAATGAGTCCCTGTGGCTCAGCGAGGCTAGCCTGTATAAATAAAGGTTGAATGAATCTACAGGAGAGGCCTCTCCCTAACCTGGTTGGCTCTCAAGGGACCACAGAAATCAGGGCCCTCGAGGGGGAGCTGGTTCCGCCACCTGCTCCCCTCCAGGGACCCGCCTAGTCACCAGTAAGAACAGTCTCGCCGCCTATGCTGGGAGCTGTGGCTAATTTCAGCTTGGTAACAGAGAGGAATAAACTGGTGGCCTCAGGCCTGCCCGAAAACGTGGTAAATACCATCCAAAGTGCCCGTGCTATGTCAACACAGTCTCTATACACCCGGAAATGGCGTATTTTCGAAACTTGGTGCACGAAAAGAAATATTATTTCTTATTCCTGTACCTTGGTTCAGCTCCTCACCTTTCTCCAAGATCTCCTGGAGAAAGGGTGTTCTTTCTCAACCATTAAGGTGTTTTTATCAGCAATTTAAGCCTGTCACGAGGGCTAGGGGAGCAGGACGCCTGGCACATATCCGCTCATAATAAGATTTATGAAAGGTGTGCTAAGGAAGAAACCCCCCAACAGGACTTTGACCCCTGAATGGGATCGTAGCCTGGTCTTGCGGGCCCTTTGTGATCCCCCATTCGAACCACTGAGCAACATTAAGATAGACTTATTATCTTGCAAGACCGCTCTGCTTCTGGCTCTGTGCTCGGCGAAACGTGTGGGTGACCTCCATGCTCTGTCCGTGCACCCAATATGTACCAGGTTCGCCCCTGACGGGTCAAAGGTCACCCTGAGGCCTAATCCTGCATATATCCCTAAGGTCCTGACTCTGAATCCCAGAAGTCTGGACTTTGTTCTCTCTTCTTTTCCTCTGGATCCTGTCCTTAATCAAGAGCAGAAAAGGCTGAAGGCCCTCTGTCCTGTAAGGGCTTTAAGCACTTACATGCAGAAAACTGCTACATGGAGGAAAACAAACCAACTGATTGTATGTTTTGGAGCCCCGGCTACTGGAAGGGCCCTATCAAAGCAGTGCCTCTCACAATGGGTGACTGAGGCCATTAAAAGGGCATACAGTAGCAAAGGTCAACAGGTGGCCTCTGGGATACATGCTCTCTCCACTCGAGTCTTGGCTACCTCATGGTCATTGTTCAAGGGCATACCAGTTGCAGACATCTGTGCTGCTGTGAACTGGAGCTCTACAAACACGTTTGCAAAGCATTACAGTTTGGACGTTACTGCGTGTGATGTCACTCAGGCTGTCCTTTCTAACACACAGTAGAAAGCAGCTTTGAGATGCCTATTGAATGAAGGCGGACGTTCACACTAACATGCATTTTGCTGAGCATTTCAAAGGGCGTGAATGAATTACGTTCCCATAGCATTTATGTTGCACCGAGTGACTGACTGATAAGGGAACTGAAAGTTATGCACCATAACTCATGTTCCCTGAAGGAAGGGAACGAGGTGCAACATACTAGCCCTTTTCAATGCTGAAAGCTCGGTGAAGTGCATCTTCGGAGGAAGTGGGTTGGGCATCAGTGCCGTACCCAGAGGGAGGGGACTCTGGCGTGGCGCTGTCGCCCCTGCCATAAAGGCGTGAGTGTATTCCTTCAGGTAATCGCGCAGAGTGCAATTTCCCATAGCATTTATGTTGCACCTCGTTCCCTTCTGTTACGAGTTCAAAGGTTGAAGGAAGGCTCTGAAACGAATGTGCAAGTTATTGCAGGTTTATTATACATATGAGCATAAAACTTGCAACTGCAAACAGACCTCTCACCGATCACAAAGTTCCAGCACACGAACCTTCGAAGGCGAATCACGGTTTTATACCCCCAGATGACGTCATCGCCTCGTGGGACCAATCCTGGGACCGGACTGCCTTGGAAACACCCTGGAACTTCTTTGGGACTGCCCTACTCTGTAACGTGATCCGCCTCTCAGACAATAAGCTACCAGCTTCATATGTAAACTTCAAGTGTTAGGTCTGTTGTTTTGTGCAAGCGTGTAACTGTTCCTTAGTGAAAACAAAGCCCGGGAGTAAAAGGTTCCGCCTTAGATCACGTTTCACATTATAAGACAGAAATTAAGTAAACACAATCTTAGAATATAATAGGTGTAATTAATAGGTGTAATACTGATAGAAATATATTTCAATTCCCCTTTTGACATGACATACATCATGTCAACAAAACCCATATGTTCTATGTGAGAATGCAATTAAAAACTGGACACACTTTGGAAAACTCTAACATTACCTTCCCACAGCAATCCTACAGCTAAGTTACCCACCCAGAATATAAAACACCCTATATAAAAATAATCATCAATACTACATGGTAATAAAAACTACGTAATAAAATATACCGTGGCCAGCAGAGCCTACATGCTGGAAACGTAATAAGGAACAAATAAAAACTAATAAAAGTAAAGGTAAGAAAGTACAAACAAAGAAAACAACCAACAACAAAGAACAAGAAGAAACAGAATAAGAACAAAACAAACAAATAAAGAATAAAACAGACAAAAACAAAGAATAAAACAAATGTAACAAACAAATAGAAACAAGACAAAACAAACAAAAACAATGAACAAGAATAAAACAGACAAAAACAAACAAGACAAAAATAGATGCAAAAACGAACAAACAAAAAATAAAAACAAGTAAGAACCATGCGGACTGTCCCTCACAAAACACGCCTCTACAGGGTATATGCAGGAATAATGAAGTTAAATTCAATACCTCTAAAAAGGCGTTCAATAAAAAAAACTGGACTTTAATTGGACTTTATAAATTCAATACTTTCTCAAAAACCCTTAAATTTCCCAAAAGTTGATTTATCAACTCTTAACAAACTTCAAAACATTGCATATACTCTGCTCCAGTGTGTGCATTTCTGGTATGTGTTAACCTTAGCAAAGAATATGAACTGGGGTTAGGCCTCTTCATCTTCTTCATCATAGACACCTGTAAGGGGAAAAGCCCTACACTACTCTGTTAACTAGTCCGATATCTGAGAAAAGCTCACTCTTATTCAGAGATGTCTGTGATAAGGGCTAAGACCACGTTCAAAAACTAACACTTAATCTATGATTAATCTGATCCGAACAGAAAACACAAAAATCCTTCCATAACCTGTCAAACTCAATTATCTTATTCACATCCATATCCTATATATATATATATTATTCTCTGTACCAGAATGTTCTACCACAAACATTTCCTATCAGTAAAATCCACCGCTAGGCTACTCTGATACTTCTTAACAAAGGTGCAGCTAAAATATATCCTCTAAAACATTTCTAATTATCGTTCAAATCTAAGAATCAAAATTGATAAAACTAAATTATACCTATAGAAAAATAGTGAAAACCCTGTACACCTTTCTCAAAAATCTATCAATACACAAAAATCTATCAATACACAAAAATCTATCAACACACAACTATTGTACTTCACATTCACCAGGCACAAACACATATATATAATCACATTAATCTGTCTGTAACATTCACATTCTGTCTGACTCATTCATCTCAACAACCTTCAATCCTTTCTGGACCTCCTGGATCAAACTCACAGTCATTCTTCACAGGCGTAAGAATAATCATATGTAACTTCAACATACAAGATACAAGATACAAGATACAAGAAGGTTTATTAACATTGCATCAATTTTCACCAATACAACGTAAATATGTAGTTACAGTCATCCAGGAGAGAGAATGAGTGCAAAAAGCTGCAGCTCAACAAAGCACATGACATGTTTATCAACACATGATATGTTTATCAACACATGATATGCTTATAGCGCGGCCGCTCTCATCTGTCCCCAGATGAAGGTCAAAAGCAGGAAAACAGGCAAAGACACGGGGTTTTACAGCATTGATATTAAAAAAAGATGAATCACATTTTGTCTTCAAGACACCGCGTGATCCAGTAAAAACCATATCAAAAAGCACATTTAGTTACAATAACAAATTGAGAGACGGCAGGCAAGGAGATAGAGTCTGTGAGTAATTTCAGACAAACACAAAGTTCAGCAGATGTGCAGCTGGGCGTTATCTGAGGCTGCACAGAAATCTCTGGGGGGGGGCAGCAGGTCTCTTCAGCTCCACACTCCCAGGAGAATGGCTTCCGACAGCCTTCTTTTCAAGGACATGTACAGAAGCCAGATAATATTCTTGTTTGTTATCCAATAGACCACAGTGTTCTTTTCCACTGCCGCCATCAAGTCTGTGGTACATACAACATACGGTACAAACATACAAACATACGGTGTAAACAACAATTGAGAGGTTTCAACAAATAGTGAGAAAACCTTGGCATATATTAGTGATTAGTTGGTTAGTTTGTTAGTTAATGTGATAAGTTTTGCTCTGCTGCATGTTCCACACCTTAACCTGTAGGATAAAAATGGTGCAGGGAAATAGATCTTCCCTTCATTGTTTACACTGCAACATTAAGCATTCATTCAACATTAATTAATCTGCTGAAAAGGGAAGGAATGTAAACCCAGTTATGGTAAGGTTTCTCTGCTTGTCCATCACAGCTGTGGAGTCGGTGATTGTAAAGTGCATTTCCCCTTTTCAAATATAAATTATTCACAATCTTATTTTGCGTGTTCCTTCATGATCATCAGAAGTCCAGATTTGACCTGTAAATGAAAAAATAAGAAAAATTCAGCACTAAGTCTGTATAAATTACCCTAAACGTTCAGATCAAGAGGTGGGTTTAACAGAATCTGGTTGATCAACTATTATCCAACAACCTGTTTTTAGGCACTTATTAAAATGATCTTTTATAACTTTATTAAATGTATAACTGTTTCCAGCTCTCATCACTGTATGAAGAGTTAAAACGTTGATCTAATTAGTTATTTGAAATGGTGTGTTTAACTATATGTTCCTTATTTCCTATCCCCTTTTGAAACAGGAGGCAATCACAAAACATCCTGTTTCAAAGAAAAAAATTGAATGTTCATAACACGAACGTCATCTGAACCGCAGGTGGAAATACTACAACAAAGAAAAAGTAATACCTCAAAACATCCGAACCCAACTGTCTAGCATCAGACTCATTACGTCTACCATCAGACACAGTTTTCACCTCTAATAATAATAATAATAATTAATTCAATTTATAACGCACTTTTCATTACTGAAAATCTCAAAGTGCTACACATATATTGAATGCTACACACATTCATAAAACAATTACTGTATTATTCGGACTATAAGATGCACTGGATTATAAAGTGCATTAATCAAAACTATGCACTCAGATGAGTCAAACTTTATACAACGCATTCACAATAACCACATAAAATCAGTTCGAGGTCAGTAAGCACAATCAGAATTAATAAATAAGGTGCATTGGATTATAAGTCTCACTGTCAATTTTTGAGAAAATTAAAGGATTTCAAGTGTGCCTTTATTGTGAGGATGTCACATGTTTCTCACCTGATTCTCCTCTTAATTGTCCACAGGTGTCTTCCTCTTGTCTCATTAGTGATCAGTATTTAGGTCTCTGTGACTTTCACATGAGTTGGCAGTTGGTTTCCTGACTTCACACGAGGAGGAGCTGTGTTCCTGTAGCTGCAGTGGCAAGTCCTTGCACATGACGTTAATTGAGCATTGTCCTTCCATGGTGTCATGATTCTGCTGGTCTGCTCCACTTGCTCTTCCATGGGCTCCTTCTTTGTCTGCACCAAGGGTCCCTTTTGGGGACCTGGTAAGTTTTTGCTGTTCATTCAGCAATTTATCCTGTATGATGTTAGTGCAGTTCACTAATTGTCATTTTTGTCTCTCCGAGTCATCTGGTCCTCCTGCTTTGGGTCCATCCTTCCACGCCAGCCGGTCCAGATTCCAGTTTGAACCGGCCCTGGCGTCCAGCTCATCCAGCTCCTGCCCGAATCGTGACAGAATGCTCAATTAAGATCATAAGAAGACCCAGCAGGAGGTGTTCCTGTCTTTCAGTGGGTAACGTAGTGCTGCCCTCCTCGCTCTTCCATGGGTGCTGGGGAAGTAGTCCTGGTTCCTCTGTGCTCCCCCGTGAGTATTGTTGTTCTCGCCCTTCCATGGGCGCTGCGCCAGGTTCTCCTCGCTCTTCCATGGGCGTTGGAGAGCAAACAAAACAAAATAATACCTAACAATAATAATATAATAAAAAATAACCTAAAACCCTCTCTACGGGTGTTCCTCCTCGCTCTTCCATGGGCGCAGGAGCCGTAGACCTGGGTCCTTCTCGCTCTTCCATGGGCGGGTCCTTCTCGCTCTTCCAGGGGCGCTGCGCCAGGTTCTCCTCGCTCTTCCATGGGCACTGGAGAACAAATAAAATTAAAAATAGAATAAAAACAAAACAAAAAAATAACTAAACCCTCTCTACGGGTGTTCCTCCTCGCTCTTCCATGGGCACAAGTGCCATAGACCTTGGGTCCTTCTCGCTCTTCCAGGGGCGCTGCGCCAGGTTCTCCTCGCTCTTCCATGGGCACTGGAGAACAAATAAAATTAAAAATAGAATAAAAACAAAACAAGAAAATAACTAAACCCTCTCTACGGGTGTTTCTCCTCGTTCTTCCATGGGCGCTGGAGAGCATTAAAAAAATATATATATAAATAAAAAGAACCTAAATCCTCTTCACTCTTCCATGGGCGCTGTTCCAGTCCTCCTCCTTATTACTCTTTTTGGATGTCGTGAGACATCCGTGGAGGGGGGGGTATGTGAGGATGTCACATGTTTCTCACCTGATTCTCCTCTTAATTGTCCACAGGTGTCTTCCTCTTGTCTCATTAGTGATCAGTATTTAGGTCTCTGTGACTTTCACATGAGTTGGCAGTTGGTTTCCTGACTTCACACGAGGAGGAGCTGTGTTCCTGTAGCTGCAGTGGCAAGTCCTTGCACATGACGTTAATTGAGCATTGTCCTACCATGGTGTCATGATTCTGCTGGTCTGCTCCACCCGCTCTTCCATGGGCTCCTTCTTTGTCTGCACCAAGGGTCCCTTTTGGGGACCTGGTAAGTTTTTGCTGTTCATTCAGCAATTTATCCTGTATGATGTTAGTGCAGTTCACTAATTGTCATTTTTGTCTCTCCGAGTCATCTGGTCCTCCTGCTTTGGGTCCATCCTTCCACGCCAGCCGGTCCAGATTCCAGTTTGAACCGGCCCTGGCGTCCAGCTCATCCAGCTCCTGCCCGAATCGTGACATTTATAGTCTGAAAAATACAGCACATACATTTAGCAAAACCCCTTGAGGCCTGAAGGAGTAAATATTTTTTTATGCAATTTTAGTATTTTTACTTTGTAAAACACTTAAAATTTTAAGTTCCTAACTGGCTCACATGACATATTTTCTTCATTCTACGAGGTGTAAGCTCATAAATCAGCACGTTGGTGTAAATGTTCTGTGCCATTGCTGTGTATTTAGTGTTTGTTAAAGTATTTTGTATTGTGGTCTGGCTTTGTCCTCTAACTGTAAACATTTGATAAGCAGTTTTATCGTTATAAAATTTGAGGCAAATTGTTTAAAATGTGTATTAATGACATACAAAAAAAGACACAAAAGCTTATTTGTATACTTATTGTATACTTATTGTATACTTATTGTATACTTATTTGTATACTTATTTGTATACTTTATTACTACTGTTTACATTTATTACTACTGTTTACATCTAGACTTTTTATATCTACACTACTGCTGATATACAGTATACAGTATATTCTTTTTACTAGCCTTATTGCATAATGCCACTTTGTTTCTATACCAATATCAACTACCTCATACATATACTGTGTACATTAACCCCATATGCTGCTTTGTCACTCTTTACAAATGTCAAATGCCAGAACCTTCATTTATTTTATAGATATACTTTTTATACTTTATACTTCGGGACAGTATTACACTCTATTTCATTTTTGGTGTTGGTGAAACTTTTTATACTTTTATACTACTATGGAAAACTACTATGAAAAAACTCAGGACAGTATTACACTCTATTTCATTTTATGATTATGTTTATTAAATGTTGGTGTTTTGGTGTTGGTGAAACTTTTTATACTTTTTTACTACTATGAAAAACTACTATGCAAAAAACTCAGGACAGTACTAAACTTTTATTATTTCATTTTATGCTTGTTTATTAATTGTTTAGTGTTTAAATGGTTACTGTTGCACTGAGGGACTGAGAGCGAAACGCAATTTCAATCCTGTGTATGTCCTGTACACATCGCTGTTCTGACAATAAAGTTGACTTTGACTTTGACTATTTGATGTTTAATCATGTTCGAGTTATGGGTTTGAAGGCATTCTTGCATTTTTCTGAACAACGAATGGCTGAAATAACAAAATGTACTTTGAGTTTTTGTTACAGTTTAAAAATAACATAAACTATATATTTTTATTAACATTTCAGTTAAACTCTTTAAAAAATATGTAATCATTTTCGATAAATTATTTTGTTATTTTACAAGGTAATTCTGTAAAAAAAAAGACACAAAAAGTAGAACCATCCAGTTACATTAAAACACAGAGGCAACATTTTTTTTTTTCATTTTTTTTTTCATTTATTTATTCATTTTATAAAAAAAGAATACACAACAAACATGTTTCTTGTATAAAAAAGAAAATATAAAATGAAAGGTGGCAGAAGAAGAAAATATCTTATTTTGTCTGCCCCTTTTTAGAATAAAAAAATCATTTCAAACAATAATTATATTTAAGTAATAATGAAAAAAATGAATAACACATCTCAATTTTCAAATTTCGAGATATTACACATTGAACTACTTCATACATATTTCTTCAATAATTCACTCTTTATCATTTTTTTAAATACAAACATTGACATTGCTTTTTTTATATCACACTCTAAGTCATTCCACAATCCAACTCCCTGGACTGAGGTAGACCGTCCCTTCAAACTAGTTCTGTATTGTGTCTTTACAAATACATCAGTTCCCTTTAGGTTGTAACAGCTTGATCTTTTAACAAAATGTCTCTGAATATTTAAGGGTAGTGCATTGTTATGAGCTTTATACATCATCATTAAAATATGGTAATCTACTAAATCATGGAACATCAGTAATTTCAATTGAAAAAATAATATACTAGATGGATGACAGTAATGTTTTCTTGCAATAATCCTTATGGCTCTTTTCTGTAAAATAAAAATAGGTTTTATAATAGTTTTACATGCTTTTCCCCAAACATTAATGCAATAAATTAAATGTGGAACAATGATGGTGTTATACAACAGATACAACGCTTTGTCATTCAATAGGTCCCTAACCTTATACAGTACAGCAATGGATTTCGAAATTTTCATTTTTACAGAGTCTATATGTTTTTTCCAAGTTATTTTGTCATCAATGACAACACCCAAAAACTTGACCTCACTCACTCTACAGATTTCTCCATCCTCAATTGTAAATTTGACATCTGCAGATTTTTTTTTATTTCCAAATATCATATAATGAGTCTTTTCTAGATTTAATGATAATTTGTTTAGTTTAAACCAAGTCTGTATTTTGACAAACTCTTTCTTCATCAATTCCAACATCTGATTCACATCCTCACCTAAACAAAATAAAGTAGTATCATCTGCAAAGAGGATACATTTGAGGAGTCCAGATACATTAAAGCTTCAGTATGTAGCTTTTTTTATGAACATATTTCTTCACTCTGTCACTACCTCCTGACAGACTGATGTTAGCCAGGTAATCTCTGAAAAAAAAAATATATATATATTGTCCCCTTGCTTCTCCAGGTGGTAAATAAGCATTTCTAAAAAGAAAAGGTGACCCGCCATTTTCCAGCCAATAAAAACAGAGTTTGTAACCAGCCAATAAAAACAGAGCTTGAATTTGAATCAGCCAATAAAAACAGAGCTTGAATTTGAAATTCAACAGACCACAAGGGGGCAGAGCCACATATGGCTCTGAGGGGGAGGGATCAGAATGCTTTGCCTGTTGAAAATATTTCTAAGTGCTGCAGTTCTACAGAAACTGCATACTGAACCTTTAACCAAATCATTAACATATAAAATAAACAACTTAGGTCCTAGTACAGAGCCTTGGGGAACTCCACAGGTGATATTACAATAATCAGATTTTACATCATCAATCTGTACGAACTGCTTCCTATCTTTCAAATAACTATGTACCCACTGCAGCGCTGGTCCTCTAATGCCATACACATTCAGTTTCTCAAGGAGAATGGTGTGATCTATTGTATCGAAAGCCTTTTTTAAATCGACAAATATACTTATACCATATTGTTTGTTATCGACAGCTGTAGTCATTTCTTCCATAAACTCCATGAGAGCCATAGATGTAGACTTCTTTGCTCTAAACCCATACTGACTCTCACTTAAAATATTTTGCCCATCAACAAATTTGTCCAATCTATAAACAAATAATTTTTCTAGAATCTTTGAAAACTGTGGCAACAAGGAAATTGGTCTGTAGTTAGTAAATGCACATTTATCACCATTTTTGAAGAGTGGAACAACCTTAGCTACTTTCATTCTGTCTGGGAATGTTCCTGTTGAGAAAGATAAATTACATATATATGTAAAAGGGACAATAACATGACTCATTATCTCTTTCACAAACATCATATCCATGTCTGCACAGTCTTTAGATCTCTTGCCTGAAAATTTGTTTACTAAATTCATTATTTCTTCTTTGTTTGTTCCTTTCAGAAAAAAAACTATTTACACAACCATTAATTGAAAAGTTCACATTTCCATCCACTTTAGGTATTTTAGTTGCAAGGCTAGTTCCAACATTGACAAAATAATCATTAAAGCCATTGACAATTTTATACCTGTTACTGATTTTAATTTGCACGTCATTCAATTGTGTGAAAAAATCCTGCTTGCATTTTTGCATAGAGACAATTCCAGTCCAGTCATAGGTTTCAACTGTTTCCCTAATTCGGATGATTATTTTGTGGTTCAGCTTAGTATTTTTTCCGCCTCGATCCCCATTCCACTGTTTGCCCTCATTTTCCCTAACAATAATAAACCAAACATAAACCCTAAAGAAGGTTTTGGCTCATCAAAATATATTTAATTGCTTTCTTAGAACTTTAAAATCCTACGAAAGAGTTTCCTCAATACATAGTTCCCATGTGACGTCACATAATGGGCATTTCCGGGTTGTCCACCATTTTGGTTGGCGATACTTCCACTCCTGACCACTAGTAGCAGTGTAGGTTACGAGCAGTGTATTTTTCGCGGTTGTTTATTTGTAAATAATTGCAATGGTTATTTCGTGTTGGGTTAGTGGTTGTACCAATCGAGCAATTGCCAAGCGTAAGTTTTACGTAATTCCGAAAATAAGGAAGCATGAAGGACCAGATACAGAAGCGCTCACCACTGAACGTCGGCGAGTCTGGCTGTGTAAGATTAACCGCAAGGATTTGCCATTGTCAACATCAAAAATATGCTCCGATCACTTCAGGTAAGCCAAAATCGTATGTGATTAACTTAGCGAAACTGTGTGTGTTTGAACGGGGTTTTTCATGATCTAGCTCCTCTGTTACCGGTACTATCGCTAGCTTAGCAACGCTATGCTTACATGCTAACATCCACACCGTAACACATGACAACAAAGTGCCTCGCTCGTGTTTAGCCTCGACTCTCTGTTGTTAGGAAGCTGTTTGTGAATAATGTATTTTTAACCTTTATTTACCCTGTGACATCAGGCTGACACACATGTTAACGTAGTCAGTCTGTTTGTCTGTTAGCAAAATAACTCATGGACCCACACGACAAACTGTTTCAACTGGTGCATCACAATAAAAATTACAGACACAGTAACACACACTAATGGTAAAACTATGACATTTACAGCAGTGAAATTATAATAAAAATGTATAAGAACAGCATTAAAATGAAAACACAGGATAAAATATATACATGTACATGTACACAAAGTCAGCTCACACAGTATGAAATGCCAGAGAGAACAGATGGGTTTCAGCAGGGACAGATTTATATGAAACTTTCTGAAACTAATCACTGGACGGACATTTACAACTGATAAGCTTTAGGATAACTCAATTTAAGATGGCCCTATCGCTACCTGAATATATTGGAAACAAAAATGTTTGTATCACTGACAGTTTTACAGTTTTTGAGCTAAAATTTGATGTGGCAGTAACAGAGTTCACAGTATGTACATGCAGAGCTGAGAGTACACAGTATATAATGCTGTATGTACTGTATATACGTACACTGTGTATGTATACATACACATTATATTTCAAATAGATAATATTTGAACACTGCGACATTGTCATTGTTTTGATTTTGGTTCCCTTTTGTTTTCATGTGTGAATAAAGCATTGGGAATGTGTCTGTTCAGAAAATATTACATTAAAAAGTAATGTTTTGGGTATAACTTCCAACATTTGAATAATTGCTTCTGTTAAATGTTTTATGTTGTTCAGGACAGCTGCACACGTGTACGACAGGTCAAACCCAGACTGGGCTCCTACATTGAAGTTGACTGGTGCTCAGACTCCCAGCTAAGGAACATCAAAGATCGGAGTCTAAGATGAACAGGTATACAAATTAATGTCACTTTTAATAATTGTAATATTAATTAAAAACATATTGTTACTTTGATATTTGAATATTTATAAATATGTAATTTTTAACTTGTAAAAATGTCTGCTGTAGTAATGTGATTTCTTTTCAGCAGAAAAGTTGTTGTCTTATTACCTAGACGCAAACATATATATCTGTATACATATATAAACATTTATGTTTATCTTAATTATAGGTACAGACGAGTGAAAGAACGAGTTCGCTCAGAGGAACATCTCCAGTGTGCGCAGGCTGTCCTAGAACTCGGTGCAGTCTCTGAACCTGACCAACCTGAAGTGGAGGAAGCAGTTCCAGTGTGTGAAACGGTCCAGGGTGCAAATCACTGTACAGAATATACACCTGTTTCTGAAAGTCAGGTTCAGTTTGAACTGCAGTCGTTAAGAACAGAAAATATTACATTATGAAATCAGCTAAGTAATTTTCAATTAAATGTAAAAAGCTTTGAGAATAATAATTTCAAAGTAAGATACTACACAGGCCTCCCATCATTCCTCGTTGATGACAGTATTTGATCATGTAAAGGCATACATACCAGTTCCTAAATTAAATACTCATTTTGGTCAATTCGAATGATTTGTGATGACCCTGATGAGTCTTAAACTAAACTGCCCTGTGCAAGACTTGGCTTTTCAAACTTCTACCTCAACGGTTTCCAGGACATTTCTGTTTGTCATCCAGATTTTATATACACGTCTTAAAAAGGTGCTGTATTGGCCACAGCGTGATGAACTGAGGAAAACCATGCCTCTGGAATTTAGAAAACATTTTGGACAAAGAACTGTTGTTATAATTGACTGCTTTGAAGTTTTTATTCAGAGGCCTAAAAACTTACTGGCACGTGCACAGACGTGGTCAAACTATAAACATTCAAACACTGTGAAATTTTTAATAGGCATCACCCCGCAGGGTTCAGTGTCTTTTCTGTCCAAAGCATGGGGTGGCAGGCCTAGTGACAAGTGGATAACTGAAAACTGTGGTTTGCTGTTGAAACTACTTCCAGGTGACCTCATACTAGCTGATCGTGGTTTCAACATACAGGGCAGTGTGGAACCATTCTGTGCAGAGGTGAATATTCCAAGTTTCACCAAAGGTAAAGCACAACTGTCAGCAGTTGATGTGGAAACTTGTTGTTGAAACTGCTAAATGTTTTACTGAATGAATATTTTGCACAAATTGTTTCTCCTTTACAACATTATTTTAATAGTTGTGTGTTCAAGTAATTTAAATTAAAAATGAAAGAAAGACAAATTGTCCATTCGTCTTGTTGTATTGAATTAAAAAATTGTCATTCACACCGTTGAACAGTAAGTGCCACCGCAGAGCTGGAGTTGACAACCTTGAACAGGAGGAAAATGCCAACGTGTTGGTTTTGAAAATGTCATTGAAACATGTTTAATGTGTAAGTATAAAAAAATAATGGATGATACTTGATAAACTACTTTATTCAAAATAATTAAAATGTAACAGTCCCAGTGTTTCAAAAATAATACATATTATTTGATAAGGTTCATAGCTGGGAAATATCAATTCACATGGCTATCAGAGGAAAGCAAAATGAAAAAGTTCAAATAAATTTCATTAAACACGTCTTATGAAGGCACCAAATTCAAACAAGCAATTATAAAACAATATTTGATATAAGTAATAAAAGAAATGCATAGTTAAAAATATGAAATTGAAAGGTTGGAACTTACAAAATAGCTCTTCTTCAACATTTTCTGCCTACCAAGATGGCAGAAATTCCGGAATTCTAGAATTCTAGTCACATGTCTGGGAACCATGTATAGTATGTGGAGTTCTGCACTGGGTGTTCAGGGGAGCAGAAGGAGGGTGTGTTGAGAAGAGGACTAAGTCTAGGTGTTACACAAAGACAGGCGGTGACCTCACGGGACAGGTATACACTATCACAGATCACGAGTGGGCTCCAGATGGAAACTGGCAAGCGAGAGAAGCGGAAGAGAATTGTATCGACAGGTTACGTCGGGGGGAAAAGCCCTGAGCGGGGCCATTAGCCATGTTGCAGAGTCACCGGGGAAAGCTCAGTCACTTTGAGTTTCCACTTCACCTGAGTGTTAATGGGAGAGCTCTGTGGCCACCCTGGATAACTGCCCAGTGCTGGGGCAGAACACAAATCAAGATGCTGATGAGCGAAGCACACGGCTTAAGTAATAAAAACCTCTACGTGGGGAAGACAGGGGGATAATTGTCTGGACCCCGTCCTCCTCTCCTTCCATTTAATGACAGTATCACTAAGTTCAAATGGCTTGCTCTGTCTTCCCTTAATATTTAATTCATACCATCTACGGTAGTAGAATGTAGTATTTTCTTAGTTCATGGCTTGGATCTTACTAAAGTTTTCTCTACAATTTGTATTTTTGTTGGATGTAACTGGGACCCTATGTACATAGTATTGTTCCACCTCATGTACCACATGTGATGTGAATGACTATAACAATTCTTGCATCCTTGTATCATTGTAGTAACGACATGTTGGGAGGCGAGACTCAGGCATACTATTTAAATGTTGTCTGATCCTTTTTCTGCTGTTCTTTTGTTTATCATTACATTGTTGTTATTTTATAATCCAATTTGATGTACATTTTGTTTGTTTAAATACAAAAACTCAGACAAGTTTACTGCATGACTATTTTTAAATTGTAGCCTGCAGTGAAGCCACACTTCATTCATTTTACAACTGATATTATGCTGTACTTGTGACAATATCTGCAAATTCAGACCTGAAATTTGATTTGATTTTTTTTTATTAACAGAAGAGAATTTTGAGATGAGAGATCCAAATGCTGTTTACTTGGTAGCATCTAATCTAACAAAAACAGTACCAGAAACCTGAAAGCTATGCACCATAACTCATGTTCCCTGAAGGAAGGGAACGAGGTGCAACATATGCTATGGGAATTGCGCCCCCGCGCGATTACCTGAAGGAATACAATCACGCCTTTACGGCTAGGGCGTCAACGTCGCGCCAGAGGCCCCGCCCTCTGGGTATTTAAGCGGCTGACGCCCATCCATCTTTCTCCAAAATTGCACTTCACCGAGCTTTCAGCATTGAAAAGGGCCAGATATGTTGCACCTCGTTCCCTTCCTTCAGGGAACATGAGTTATGGTGCATAACTTTCAGTTCCCTTTCAGTCAAGTTCTCTCGGTGCAACATATGCTATGGGAACGTAATTCATTCACGCCCTTGAAATGCTCAGTAAAATGCATGCTAGTGTGAACGTCTGCCCTTGACCAGCAGGCATCTCAAGGCTACTTTCTACTGTGTGTTAGAAAGGACAGCCTGAGTGACATCACACGCAGTAACATCCAAACTGTAATGCTTTGCAAAAGTGTTTAATGAGCTCCAGTTCGCAGCAGCACAAATGTCTGCAACTGGTACACCCTTGAACAGTGACCACGAAGTGGCCAAGCCCCTAGTAGAGTGAGCGTGCACTCCAGAGGGCACCTGTTGACCTTTGCTACTGTACGCCCTTTTAATGGCCTCAGTCACCCAATGTGAGAGGCGTTGTTTTGATAGGGCCTTTCCGGTAGCAGGTGCTGCAAAGCACACGAACAGTTGATTTGTTTTTCTCCATTCGGCTGTTCTCTGCATGTAAGTGCGTAAAGCTCTCACGGGGCAGAGAGCCTTCAGCCTTTCCTGTTCCTGAGTGAGGACAGGAGCAGGTGGGAAGGAGGAGAGATCAAAGTCCAGACTCCTATGGTTTAAAGTCAAGACCTTGGGGATGTATGTGGGATTAGGCCTTAGGGTGACCTTTGACCCGTCAGGGGCGAATCTGGTACACATTGGATGTACAGACAATGCATGGAGGTCATCCACGCGTTTCGCCGAGCAAAGGGCCAAGAGTACAACGGTTTATAAGATAATAAATCTATCTTAACCTCACTCAGTGGTTTGAATGGAGGATCACAGAGAGCCCCCAAGACCAGGCTAAGATTCCAACCAGGGGTCAGGATCCTGCTGGGTGGTTTCATTCTTAGCACGCCCTTCATAAATCTTATTATGATTGGATACGCACCAGGTGTCTTGTGTCCCCAGCCTTTGTGACAGGCTAAAATTGCTGATAGAAAAACTTTAATCGTTGAGAAAGAACTACCTTTTTTCAGTAAGTCCTGAAGGAAAGTCAGGAGCTGAGCCAAGTCGCATGAGCAAGAAATAATATTTCTTTCTGTGCACCAAGCTTCAAAAATACACAATTTCTGTGCATAGAGAGACTGTGTTGACATAGCACGGGCATTTTGGATGGTTTTTACCATATTTTCCGGCAGGCCTGATGCCATCAGCTTGTTCTTTTCTGCCAACAAGCTGAAATTTTTAACAGCTCTCAGCCTAAGCGGCGAGACTGCTTCTTCTGGTGACATAGTTTGACCCTGAAGAAGAGCAGTTGATGTATGCAGTTCCCCTCCAAGGGCCCTGGAAGCTGTGATCCCCTGGGGGTCAACCAAGCTGGGGAGAAGGCCTTCTTGCCGATGTGCTACCAGGCCGCTCTGATCGAGAGTGATTGAGGGCAGATGCAACCTGTCGTCCTTATTAGACAGGAGTGGAGCAGAATCTCTGTTTTTTCTCTCGTTGTTTGGGGTCATGCGACTGAGAATCTGTGAGTTTTGTAAACGGGCACTTCTCCTGACCCCAATATGTTTCCTGGATAAGTCTGGTTTACTGGTCCTCGGTCTTAACAGAGCGTTGGAGCGATACAGACCGCCCGGGGTCTGTGTTTCACCCGTTGGGGGGATATTGTTTAAGAGCAGAGCTGAACCAGCACAATGAGATAGGTCACGTGCTACCGGATCACTGCTTGGACATTGCGTGTCGCCCATTAATGATAAGGGGACAACTGTAACGTGAGAACGTGGAGATGATTCTTTGTGCTTGGCAGACTTTAAATTGTTTGGTGATAGAGAGTCCAGTTCTCTTCGAATAACAGGAAGAGGAATCTGATTCAGCTCTGATTTGTTTACATACACATCAGTTTGATCACAATTGCCTTTGTGAACGTATGAAGCTTGTGGTTGCCTGTGGGTTTCTGACGTGACCCTCCCCCCATCGTTAGATTTTGTCTGCGTGCCTCCTTGAGGTGCGGACATGTCACGTGTTTGCTTGGTTAGTGTATTGACCGCCCCGTCGTTCACAAATGGAGCGGGGGCTGGAGCACATGACCCCCCTCACCTGTCTCCATGAGGGGTGGGGGGCCTGCTTGCAGACGCCTCTGTGCCTGTCCGCCATAGACGGAGCAGAGGCACCCTGCCGGGGCTCATTGATTAGGCTAACACCCTGTGAGCCGTGAGGGAGGGGGGGGACGGCCCCCTCCCTTTATGACGGCTGGCAGGCCAGAGGGACCTGTTCTGCTGAAGTTATTTGTGTTTGTTTTTTTTTTTTTTTTTTTTAGAGTCAATAAAACAGAGAGGGGCTGTTTTTTTAGCTTTATTCGTGCTTATGTGTAACGACATATATGACTTTATGTCACTCACAGCAGGAAAAACATGATTTGTGCATGCAACAGAGTTACCAGCTTTTTGTACCGTGCTACAAATAAAGTCTGGACATGAAGAGATCATTTCCCGTACCGCGTGGGCAGGTGATCGTGTAAAGTCAAGACGTGAACCTGGTTCATCAGGCACACTTTTGTCTGGTGTCCCGGTTCGCCGAGGAGATCCTATGTCCGACCGCCTGGCAGGGGACAAACCTGTTTTTGCTCCATGCGTGTTCGGTCCGAGGTTGGCCCGGCGGTGGTCTCTGCCGGTGCTCGTCCTCGTACGCCGGCCGCTTTTGCGGTGGGGCACGCGTTGCCGAGCGGTGTCGAGGCTACGCAGGTCTGCCCCCAGCAGACTCCCTGGGGGGGCGAAGCATCTCCTGGGAATGCCCACCCGGAGAGCTTCAGCCTGTTTGCGCCTCTGGTCCAGCTTGGTCTGAATTCGATCCAAAGCTTTCCCAAACAATCCCGTCAGTTCTATCGAGTGGTGGAGAAAAGGCACCTTTTGTCCCTCGGGGAGATCAGTTAAAGTCATCCACAGATGGCATATCGTGATAACCACTTCCGCCCTGACTCTGCCTTGAGGAACAGCGGCTGTTCCCATCATGCGGAGCACAAAGTCTGTTGCCCTGCGGGCTTCATCCAGCAAGTCAGCGGCAGCTTGCTTGTCCGTCATTACCTAGAGCTGTTGCAGTTTTTCAGCTAGGTAAGCCTGCATCAACGCGGACGTGTTCATGGCGCACGCCGTAAGTCCCTGAGCTCTGTAGCATTTCTCAAGCAGAGAAGCTGAAGCTCGACAAGCCTTGCTGGGAAGAGTTGGTTTTGTCTCGGATGACTTAGGAGCCAGGTGAGATGCCAGTGTGTCCTCAATTTGAGGCACGTTGGCTATTCCCACCTCATCCATCCCGTCCACGTCGAGAAACTGCGAGAGTGGTAAGAGCATGGGAGCTCTGGGCTGAGGCTAGATGCGGGTTAGTTCTATGAGGAAGTCCGGGAACATGGGCATCCTTTGCCTCGTGGCGGCCTGTTGCTTTGAGTAAAAATAGTTTCCTACCAGCCTCGTGACCTCTTGACGAGGCAGAGGCTTGGGCCATGGGATATGCAACGCATCTGCTGCTCTACGACACAGGTCGAACAGAGCAGGGATGGAAAAGTCCGTTTCTGGGAGCACAGCTACCGGGGTTTGGGAGAGGTCTTCTCCCTGTTCTTCGAATTCGATATCTGCGTCCTCCGCGGAAAATTTGCCTGAGGCTGAAATCGAGATCTCGTCCTCGTTTATCATGCCTTGAGTGTCGAACTCAACTGTTAGGTCCACCATAGGAGCCAGCACGTCAGGGCTGTCGCCCCATTCGACTCGTGTGCTGTTGTGCAGAGCCATGTTCTCGAGCTCCGGCGTGGGAGTGAGGGGCTCGGTGGTGTCTGGATCCGCTGGCACTGCTGGGGCGCCCATGGCCTTGGCAACAAGGTCAACCCGATGCCGAAGCACCGCCTCCAGCATCTGGCTGCAGTGTGGGCAAAAGTCGGGCGCATCCAGCGCCGTTTTTGCGTGTAACATTCCCAAGCAGACGGGACAGGCCTCATGGGTGTCCGTCGCTGCGAGGGAGAAACCGTATCCGCTAGGACAGGTGCGCGAAGTTGGGCTTGCCGTCCTGCTGGTTTTCCTTGGAAGTCTTGTCTTTCACTTTCCTTTCTCCGGAGGCATGTCCGTGATAAGGCGAGCGAGTCCTTCCAGAATCTTCTTTCTTTTAGTTTGAGACGTCTCCTCCGTCGCGTCGCTTTCGCTGGCTAGCCCGCTACGAGTTAGCAGGGGTAGCGGTTGTGGCGTAGTTAGTGCCGTCGAGCGAAACAGTCTGTGGAGAGGAGAAGAAAATACTTTGGGGTTAAGAGAAAATGTGCCGGACTAGCTTTCGCTAGTCCAGCAGTACGCAGGAATAATTCTCTGTGCGCTCTGTGTAGGGAGCAAGCTCACCTCTGGTTGAGCGATGAAGCAACAGAGAAGGCCCGCGAAGAGAGGTAGTTCAGGTTTAAGCAAGGTGAAGGGCAAAAAAGAGAAAGATGGATGGGCGTCAGCCGCTTAAATACCCAGAGGGTGGGGCCTCTGGCACGACGTTGACGCCCTAGCCGTAAAAGGCGTGATTGTATTCCTTCAGGTAATCACGCGGGGGCGCAATTCCCATAGCACATGTTGCACCAAGAAAACGTGACTGAAAGGGAACTTAATATCTTGATGTATATATTTTTTTAACTTTTTTTTTACTTTAAAAATACATGAGCAGTGCATAAAGTACAATAGGTATATTTTAAGAGTATTAGCTATTCTGCTTGCAAATACATGTATGCTTTAAATTAGGGATGCACAATATTGGATTTTTGGCCAATATCCGATATGCCGATATGTTAAAACTTATTCAGCCGATAACCAATGCCGATACCGATATTTTATATATGTTACTTATTTAGGCTTATTTGCTACAAAAATTGTGTAGCAGCTGTAAGAGCTGGTGACATATATTCAGTAACAGCCATATGATATGCATAGTACTTTGACTTATATTACCGGTAAATGAAAAGTGTTAAATGTTATTTATTATCATTAGTCACCTGCAATGCTGCCACACTTGTGGAAGTTTGTTCCAGGTTCTTAGATACAGTATGGGATCCTCTGCACTCCTGTGCATGAAGAATGGTCTTTTTAAGTTCAAAGTTCCTGTCTATCCATTGTGCTGTAAGACTGATCATGCTAACGGGGCTAACACGACGTCCAAATATCTGTGGTAAAACTCACCCAACATGTCGGCTATAAGCTTCTCAATAATGTTGGAAATGTCGGCTTGTAACTCGGGTAACGTTAGTTTGGAAAAATATCTCTGACTGCGGACGATGTAGCGAGGATCAACGTAGTCCATAAATCTTCAGAATCCAACATCCTCAATAATGAAAAATAAAACTTCCACACAGCTGACATTTTGAAATTTTGCTCGGGTAGGCGCACGGGACGTCATTGCATTGTGCTGCCGCTGCAACATCATCACGTTGTGCTGCCACTGCAACGTCATTACGTTGTGCTGCTGCTGCAGGCAAAAACAGCACCTTTTATATCGGCAAGTTATTTTAATGGAATGGCCGATGTCCAATATTGAAATTTGACGTTAATATCGGCCGATACCATGCCGATAATATTGTGCATTTCTACCTTAAATTATATTTTTTCTGATTGCAAGATTACACAAACACAACCCAAGTTATTGTCTCCTGTGCTTGCATGTTTATGGGATGTCTTAAACCAACTAAACCACTGTATTTTTCAGACTATAAGGCACACCTGATTTTAAGGCTCACTGTCAATTTTTAAGAACATTGATTTATAGTGTACCTTATACAGTAGTCAGAAAAATACGCCAATAGAATCAACTGTCCAAATCCCAGGAGGAATTGAATTTTTCTTTTTGAACTTAGTCAGGACCAGTGTTGGGTGTAACGCGTTACTTAGTAATGCGTTACAGTAATGACATTACATTTTTCAGTAACGTAGTAGTGTAACGCACTACTTTGAAAATGCCTGTAATATATTACAGTTACTAACAAAACCTTACATTCGTTACTTGCGTTACAATCAGGACCTTTCCGAGAATAGAAACTTGTTTTATTTTTTATCTTTACCTTGTTACACATTGTAGCACTTTGAGATTTTTATTAATGAAAAGTGCATTACAAATTGAATTCATTATTATTATTATTAATAGTTTTATTTATTTATTTTATTTACCTTTCGGAGAATAGTTGTGGTACGAGGACGACGGAGCGGACCATAGACATTATATATAGATATCTATGGAGCAGACTGTCACGTGGGGAAAACAAAGACGTACGCGATGACGTCGGAACGTCATACGTCAACGTACATAGACATATAAAGGTACATAGACATACGGCGATGTCATTTTATGGATGGAAGCATATCTGTCAAGTCTCCCGTTTTGGCCGGGAAACTACCGTATTTTACCCCTCTTTCCGGTCGTGATCCCGAATTATTATTTTCCCGGAAATCTCCCGTATTACAATATTATAAAAAAAAAAAAAAAAAAAAACATTCCAGTGCCTCTGTCACTAGCCTCGCGAGAACTGCCACCTGCAGTAACCTCGGTGGCAGTTCTCGCGATGTTGGGGCTGGCGCGGTCGAGAACAAACCCGGAAAAACACAGAGATGGATGTAACGAGAGAGGACGCGTCCCTGCCAAAAAAGTTAAGACTTCGTGTAAATATGTTGAAAAATGGGACAGCGAATTTACTTTCCTAAAGTTTATTACGCGTTTTTTAAGATTTGTAACCGCGACTTTAGTGTCTCTCTCTCATGGGGGAAGGAACGATGTCCGTCAGCATGAAAAATCCGTCAAGCACAAAGGTAAGCCTGTCAGATTGTGATCACATAACTGGTTTGAAAGAGGCTGATAGGTAGTTATTTTAGATTTCTTGTAAACCTGTCTGTTCTGTTTTATTTTTTTAAAACAGAAGTTTTACATTTTGATATTGTCATACCTTTTGAATGGCACATTTACATATGCATTGTGCTTGTTATGTAGCACTGCTGTTTTACTTTTTCATCAAAAATGAGTGTCAAAAAGATCTCTAATATCATTATTGAAAGATAAAAATTAATACAGGTTAAATCTCAGGTATTAGAGTAATCCAAAAGTAATGTAACTAAGTTACTTTCAGAACTGAGTAACTAAGTAGTATAATATGTTACTTTTTTTTAAAGTAACTAGTAATGTGTAACTAATTACTTATTTTGGGTAACTACCCCAACACTGGTCAGGACTGAAAAATATTTTACAGTTAAAAGAGGTTGTCACTGTAATAATGAAAGAAACTTGAGAATAAACGTTGAACAACTAAAAACAAGTATGGTAGAATTAAGAACACTGAGCTTGTGTTGTTCTTTTTTGAAAATAGAAAAGGAAGAAACCGGTGTTTTTTTCCTCATGCCGCTCAATATTTAATGTTGTTTATAATGGATCAGAAAGGAGAAAATCTATTAATGTGTAATAATACTGATACTGATCTGTTTCTTGTTGCTGCGTTCATCTGTGACCATCTGCTCATGTTCGTGCTGCTGTTTATAATGATGTTTTTCTACTACATTAGGGCTTAGTGTATTACTAGCTGATGTCTCTCTTAGTTAATCCTAGATGTTATTATTGTTTTTCTCTTGCATTTGTTGTTGGATGTAACTGGGACCCTGTGTACATAATCTCGTTTTCAACACATGTACTACATGCGGTGCAAATGACAATAAATTCTCTCTGACTCTCTGACTCTGACTCTGACTCTCTAATAATAATAATAATAATAATAATAATAATAGTTCTTGTTGTTGTTGTTATTGTACTAATGATAATAATAATTATGTAATCAACCAGACGGTGGTCTCTGATACACCTTTGTCTTTTTGAACTGTCCAGTGATGCTTTTTGCTCACCCTATCAGTAAACAGACATTTACTACAATTTATTCCATTAGTTGTAATCTGAGAACATATATAGTCACTCACAAAGAGACTATTGGCTTCTTTAATTTTATTCTAATGTAATCAAAAGAATAGCATTTTGTCATTTTCATGATGTGTCAACTCATTACTATGTCTGTTGTGTTGCAATTTAAATGTGCTGATGCGTGTTAAATTGCAAGAAAGTGAAATCCGTCAATCAAGTGTAATGGTGTTAATTTTAGTTGATTTATTTTAAATAAAAGGTAGTGTCTTTGACATACCAACTAAAATCAACGTCTCATGGTCACTTCATGGTTTATTTGTCCATCATAACTGATCACAGAAATATGGGTAAACTGAAAAAGAAAAGAATCCATAAATTACTATTCGATCTGAATAAGTAAATAATTAAGGTAAAGGGTGTCAGTTCAATACTGACCCCCCCCCTAAATCCTTACAATTATAATACTTTATTTGTATAGCACTTTTTAAACCAATATTGCAAAATGCTTCACATTAATCAATTAAAACATCACAAATTACACCAGAAACACAAAAGTGTACCAACTCATATAAATCACATACCAATATAAGAAAAAATGAAAATAAAAATATGAAGAAATTCAGGTATTAAAAACCTTATTGTACAAATAAGTTTTAACTATAATTTAAAAGAAGACAATAGTATATTGCATTAGTATATTTGCATTTTAGTAAAATAAACAAACAATAAAATAAAATAAAGCAACACGTATGTACACTGAGTTCGGGTATATCAGTAATTTCACCTAATAAAGGGAATGATTGTTAAAGCTTTAACAAATAATTTAACTTGTGTAACTTCTAGCCACCATTTCCAACATATGTTTAAAGCACAGCCCAAAAAGAAAAGTAAAACTGACAATTTTAGGAGCTTAACAAAATGTTACAGGTCATCGCCACGTTGCAAAGTGAGCATCTAACCGCAGTCCCCACTTTTTGACAGCGGTGACAGACTGTGATGTGGAGCTCGCCTAGCTGCGCTGGGAGAGGCGTCTACTCTTATCAGCTCCTCTAGGAGCCGGATATTTGGAGTGAACACTGTCAAAACTCTTTGCAGTCCTCATCTCAGCCGAAGACAACTCGTGCCACAGCGCATCAGTCAAAGAAAGGCCCCGCTACCTCTGGAGCCTGAAAGACTATCTGTGTGAGGATGTGAATGCATAAAAAAGTTTGCAGATGACATTATTTAAAAGTAGCGCAAACACATGAGAAGACAAGCTTGATTTATTTTTAATGAACCTCAAAATGCTGAAACTTAGGAACTGACTATAAACAAATAGAGACTAATGTACAAATTAAAACAAAATGTTTGAATGCAGTTGTTACATTGTAAACATTTATTTTGCAAATTTAGCTTTATGCTAATTGTTTTGGGTGATTGTTCCTTTTTTATTTTTTCATATATATATA
>JBBPBX010004282.1:0-10428 GCA_038048925.1 Garcialebias charrua | reverse complement strand
TATATATATATATATATATTGCTTCTGGCTTCTTTATGTGTCACCTTTTGCAGTATGTGTGTGTGTGTAAGAAAACCATGTGCTCTTCCTCCTTTTAGTTGTCCATCACTAGCTACAGTATGTGTTGGTGTGTGCCTCTGTGTGTACGCATGTGTTGTCTGTCTGACTCCATGAGCCAGTGGAGTCGAGGGAGTTGTCAAAAGGTGGTTGCCCTGGTTTCCTGAGCAAGAAAGACGAGCATCTCCTCCACAACCTCAGAACAAAGAGACAGTCTGCTTCTTCCACCCGTCTGCTACAGTCAAGTAAAGAAATGACTTGCAAACGAGAAATATTCACCACCAATTGGCACCAAATACAAATAAACCAGATCTGATTTGCTACCGAGCCGAGATTTGTCAGTATGTCTTCCTCTTTGCAGTCCTCGTTTATGAGAAGCAATAAATTAAAAGGAATTGCATTCACCTGCTCTCTTTTCTCTGCATTTGAGCTGTTTAGTTGCTGCACTTCCTGAAATCTCTGCCAGCTGACGAACTTTGCAGAGCTAGCGCAGAACCTCCTTGGGCTTTGCTAAATGAATTAAGGTGGCCTGAGTAGCTACATTTATAGCTTCATGCACTAGATGCACATTATCCTGAACTGTTTAAAGCCATAAATACCTGCTGGGCCTCGTTGCTACCAATCAAGCTCCATCAAGAGCCCACGGAGAGGTCAAATAGGTTGAGAGACTGCACTGGATAGAGCGAGCATGCAGAATAGAGTGGCTGATGATGGCAAAATCAATTAATTGAATGAGAGAACAACTTAAGCAAGGATTGAGTTACACTGCTGTGATAAAACAAAGAGCACATTATGTTAGAAAATAAGTAGAAAAATAGGAGTTAAGTGGGAAGTGATCCCAGCAGTGATGGCAAGTGGATCCTCTGTTTTGCTGCTGGCTGCTCCACTCAAAGCTACGTCTCGTGCTTTGGTGCAGCTCAGACTGACAGCAAGGCTCCAGCAGAAAAATGTTCCTTTTCCTCCCAAAAGAGTCCCATCCTCTATTGATTTAGCTTTGTTTATGTTTCAGTATTTCATATGCTTCTATTATTTATTTTTATTTTTTTTGTAATGCAGTGTCTAGCCAAGACTATAGTTATTGTAAAAACTTAAAAAATAACACTATGTGGCTGGTTTCTGATTAGAGGACGCTTTTCAATTTTAGTAAAATATATATATTTTTTCTTGTTTTTGGTTGTTACGTCAACAGAAGAGGAAAATAAAGTCACATAATGAAAAAACTTATTGTGACTCAGTTTAATGCTAAAATGTCCAAACAATAAAAGTGTGCAGTGATTGGTCCATATGATGTAACTGTATAATCATTGGTACAAGCTTGTAAGTGTGATCCCAGAAACTTTCAATACATGAATAAATAATGTTAAAAGCATTACTTTGGCAAAATGATAATGATAAACAAGAGAACAGGCTCATTAAAAAACAAGTGTTCTCAATTTTGAGACAAGCTGGTTTCCAACAGCCGCAGCAACTGAGATTCTGCCTGACCTAGAAGTGGGCAAACTGGATGGATGGATGTGAGAGGATATACAGGAAACCCTCGAGTTACGGCGCCCTCGACCTACGGCAACTCGGACATACGAACGTATCATATTTAATAAAAATATGAAAGAAAAAAATATATATATATTACAAATATCTGAGCAGCTAAACCTGTGTAGAACTGGCTACATGGTTGGAGATACAATTATTAATCATCTCATGTATGCTGATAACTTAGTGGTTTTTAGTCCAAGTTCAGCTGGTCTTCAGAAGCTGCTTCATGTCTGTTCGACATATGGTGAGATACATGATATCATATTCAACCCCTCTAAAAGTCTCATTTTGATTTGTCGCACTAAAGAGGACAAAAATTGTGTATTTCCACTTTTAAAGTTGTCTGGGACTTTATTGAATGTTGCAAATGAAGTAAAGTATCTGGGTCATGTGTTGACAGACCGTCGGTCTGATGATGAGGACATTTACTGTCAGGTTCGAATGATGTATGCTCAGGCAAATATCCTTGCTCGTTAGTTTGCATTTTGATCTGATGAAGTGAAAATTAACTTGTTTAGATCTTATTGTACATCACTGTATACGGCACATTTGTGGTGCAATTTAAAAAAAGCCAGTCTTCATAGATTGAAGGTGGCTTATAATGACGCACTAAGACTTTTTTTAAATAAGCCCAGATGGACCAGTGCCAGTGAACTGTTTGTATCTGCTCGCGTCAGCACTTTGATGGCTGTTTTAAGAAAGTTTATGTATAAATTTATTTGTCGTTTAAATAAGTCTAATAATAGAATTATTCTACTGTTGACTAATGTTAAATATAGTGCAGTGAAATATTCATCTGTGCTTTGGAGACATTGGTATGATTGCCTCCTGAACGGTTAGGTACTTTTTCTATTGTACTTTTTATTTTATTTTATTATTTGTATTTTTTTATCATGTTCGTTGTCTCTTATGTAGGTTGGACTATGAGTCTGTAATAAAGTTATCTATCTATCTATCTATCTATCTATCTATCTATCTATCTTCTGTCTGTCTGTCTGTCTGTCTGTCTGTCTGTCTGTCTGTCTGTCTGTCTGTCTGTCTGTCTGTCTGTCTGTCTGTCTGTCTGTCTGTCTGTCTGTCTGTCTGTCTGTCTGTCTGTCTGTCTGTCTGTCTGTCTGTCTGTCTGTCTGTCTGTCTGTCTGTCTGTCTGTCTGTCTGTCTGTCTGTCTGTCTGTCTGTCTATCTATCTATATATCTATCTATCTATATATCTATATATTTTGTTTTTTGTGTGTTTAAATGTTCTTAATTTCATGTGTTCAGCACTTTGTTGTGGAGTGGTTGTTTTAAATGGCTTTATAAATAAAGTATAATAATTATTATTATGTTTTATTACAATTTTAAGCCTATTTGCGTGACTTCCGGTCGTTTCCATCCGTGTCCGCCATTTTACGGTCCTCAAGTGCGGTCAAGTGAGGTCCGCCATTATCGGCTCCTGCCAGCTGGCTCTGGAGGACCGTGTGTCCGGTCAGAGGTTGCCTCATACGGATAAATTAGCTGGAAACACTCGGTGAACTCTGTGGACGTCTCAGGCCCGGAGCAGCAGCCGCGGATCGCTTCCACCACGCTGCGCCGGACGACAACACCAGCTCATGGCCTGGGCTAACCACGCAGCTAATGCCGGAGCTAACGAGTGCTGCTAATGCCGGAGGTGCGAGAGCAGAAGCAGCTTGTTTTGGATGGACGAACATTGCGGAGAAATGGCTTTCTGTAAGTTTTTTTTCTGGCTCCAAATGTATGGAGTTAACAAGCTAACAGTCCTTCTTGTAAACAGTTTTGTGCGTGTGTGGAGCGGAACGAAGCTGGGGAGCTCGGACGTGCAAGAGCTAATGCTAAAAGACGAAGGCAGGCTTTGACCAGCTCAAAGTAAGACATTGTATATTTTTATTTATTCATTTATTTACATGTGATACTGCACTAGGTGTGTTAGGTGTGTTAGGATAGGTGAAGTGCTTCTAACTGCACAGTAACATACATATACGTGTAGGCAGTGGCGGCTTGGGTGGGCTCCGACTTACGGCAAAATCGACCTACGAACGGTCCTTAGGTCCGGAAGTCGTTCGTAACTCGAGGGTTTCCTGTATATATATTTTTTTCTGATTCTTGTGTCATCTGTCCTGCTCTCCTCAGTGATTTTCTCGTTTGTATTTAAAGAGTTAAGTCTGCATCTCTATGTTCCCGGTGTCTGTGCAATGTCCTACAAGGCTTTTTGCTTCTGTCTCCCTCCGTGCATCCTTGCCCATCGCTCCCTCTGTGAGTGTTGCTGCCTCGTCAGCTTATTATTTTGTTAATAAATATCTTTCTTATTTTTATCCTGCGAGCTCCTTGTGCCTGCCTGCACTATTGGGTTCACACACACCAACATAATTATAATGGATGGACGGATGAATGGATGGATTGGTGTCATAAGCTTTCACTCAATTACTCAGTATACCTTCAACTAGTTTGGTTTGAAAATGCCTAAAAAATAAAATTTTAAACGAATAATTGACCAGAAAATTGCTAAAGCAGCATCTCCACAATTTAACCAATTAATAGCCGCAGCATCCGACTCTATTATCCTCTAATATCATCTTGTTCTACGCTCGCATTTAAACCCAAATCGTCTATGGCAACTCTGTTCCTCTTTCTTTGCTGCCAGTTTTATCCACGATTGAGATGAGGCAAGATAACCAGATCACAGGTGCACTAGATCAGTCTCTGCCAGTGTCAATGGGATTACCTGTCCTGTGCAGCCTGAGCCAAGCAGAGGGAGGGATAGAGCAGAGAAGCTGGGGAAATAGGTCAAGTACACCTATACGGGCAGGTGTTCTTTTGAAGATGTCTCGACAGTCTCAAGGGAAACGAACATAGAGAAACACTTCTTCAATACAGAAGGGAGAAAGCTTCTGGAAGAATCAGTGCAGGGGTGCGAGATATCCTGAATTTATTTGGATAAAATTTAAAGTTCATGTCTTGGCTTTGTAATAAAAAAATAAAAAAATCATTAAACAACTGATGTAATCAGAGTTCTAACCTGAAAATCAAGGGATTAAAAACAGCTAATTCCCATGAACTGAGAATACATTTTATACACCACCAATTCTTTCAACACTTTTTTTCTCAGCTTTCCATCTTTTTACTTGTTTTATGTCCTCTGAAAATTGTGTACATTTTAATCGTTTTACTGTTTATTTTTACATTCTTGTTTAATATTTTCAAGCAATTAACAAAAGCTGATAATGTCTCTGCCCATTCCGGTGTGTGTGCATCTGTGTTTGTGTGTGCTTGGGGGTAGGGGGAGGAGCACATTAAACCTTGGAAAACTTAACTTTGGTGTGACTTTAGCTGAGATTCATTCATAATACTCCACGTGTGATACATTCTTTGAACCCTTTACCTAAACATCTAGCACTGAGTGCTTGAGTTGATCCTGTTTGTCTGTTGACAACATGTGAACCACTGGCTGGACTTTACTGAAACGTTCAGTATAATGATACATCTACAACTGATACATTTTTTGGAATAGAGCTGCGATTTTTGGCTCGAGCCCCCAGCCTGACTCGACCAGACCTGACCCAAAATTCAGGCCAGGTCAGGACAAAATTATGTGCTTGATGGGTGGGCTGGGTCTCAGGCTTTTGATGTGATTTTACGAATCATACATCACAAATAAAACTAAATAAGAATGTGCAATATAAAGTTGTGTTAATCTACTGTACTTGTAGAGGAGGAGGCAGTAAGTTTATATGTTGAGGATGAGGAAAAGAAAAAGTGCAGAAGTTAATCGGACTGTGACAAGACAAGAGAGAGTAGCGCCAGTGCATTGCACAACAGTACTGCATGTGGCACCTGCCTGCCCTTTGCTCTTATCACACATCTGAGGATTTGCAATTGACCCACAACAAGCGACATAACGGAGCTGGAAAGTATTAAACCAAATATAAAAATAAAAGAACTCACTCTACAAAGCCAGCACGGTGAAAACTGCTGATGTGTGTCAGGTCAGGTGCACGCAGGTCCGACCGGCGTTTGAAAGAGGTTAAAAAAAAAGTCCAGTTAAGCTTCAGATGGACAACTGGATCATCAGCTGCGAGTCCTCTGACCAGCATCATCTTCGTCTTTAGAGTTGATTTTTTTTAGGCTATTTGTTTTGGTGACTAGTTTATAAACAAGAAATCTTATATCTTCCTTTCTTTGAAATACATTTTTAAAACTTCATGTCAAACTGATTTGCTTACAAAAGTAGTAAAAGCTTAATAAAAGAAAAAGTCAAGATAAAAAAAAAAAAATTGAGACAATTAATTAGTCGGGTCAGGTTGGGCTTGGAAAAAAATAGCCTATACGGGCTAGGACTGGGCCGGGTTGGATTTTTTAGGTCCGAATGCAACTATTTTTTCAAGTCAACTTTATTTATAGAGCACATTTAAAATAGAAACTGTTATCAACGTGCTTAACAATGACATGTATGGGAGTAAAATTAATGAAGAAAACAAATACCATGCACTAATGATAATACTGAAGAACTAATAAAAAGCATTTAAAACATAGGAAGATGGAACAAAAAACACCAAATCAACTCACACTGTGTGAAATGCCAAGAACAAACGTGTTTTTGTATTTTTATAAATTTGTTCATTTTAAAATACAATACAAAACAATCCCATAAACAATAACATACAAAATATAAAAATGAAAGGTAGCAGAAAGAAGAAAACATCTCATCATATCTACCCCTTTTTTTAAACAATTAGTTCAAACAAAATTAATCTTCAAGTAACAGAACAAAATTAATTACTCTTTCTAAAAAAAAAAACTCAGGACAGTGTTACACTTTTTTTTACTATTTTATGCTTATGTTTATTAAATGTTTTAGTGTTTAGTGTTTAGATGGTTATTTTGCACCAAGGGACTGAGAGAAACGCAATTTCGCTCCTGTGTATGTCCTGTACATATTGCAGTTCTGACAATAAAATTGACTTTGACTTTGACTAAAAAGTCTCACTCTAATACAATACACATTAAGCTTCTTCATATATATATAATTATATATTTTAACAAGCACAGATTTAGCAAATATTTTAACTGAGGAAGGGAGGTGGCCTGTCTAATGTTGCAGGGCAGGTTGTTCCAGAGTTTGGGGCCCATGACTGAAAATGCCCCATCTCCTCTGAGCTTCAGTCTTGTATTTGGAACGGCCCAAAGCAGCTGATCGGATGATCTCAGGGCCCCGAGAGGGAACACATGGTGCCAGTAGCTCGGAGAGGTAAAGGGGTGCGAGGCCATTTAGGCATTTGAAAGTAAACTGAAGAATTTTAAAGACTATTCTAGTCCACACAGGGAGCCAGTGAAGAGAGGACAGAACCGGTGTATTATGCTCAGACCTACAAGCATATTACACCGGTTCTGTCAGTCCATTCAAGATGCCCAAAAAGCAGAGGTGGGTAGGAACTAGTTACATTTACTCAGTTACATTTACTTAAGTAACTTTTTGGGAAAATTGTACTTGTGAGAGTAGTTTAAATGTGAAAGACTTATACTTTTACTTGAGTAAATTTTAGGGGAGAAAACCGCAACTTTTACTCAGTTACTATGGGCTTTCTGACGATCGCTACAGTTACTTTTGTTTCAAGTATGTAAAAACATTTGCAGCAAAATTATTGCGTAACTTATTGTCACCTGACATGTAACCAATCAAGTGAAGCCAACCAGTCACGTGACCACAACAAACTCCGCGCGGGCCATGCTGAGTGACGTCAGAGATTCTGGACCCGGTTGATGAGAGAAAGAAAGATGGACGGTTCCTAAAAGAATGGCGACAGAAGAAGCTGGCGAATTGCTATTGTTCTCATGATTAAGTTAAGGAATACACAGTCCTTTGCTTGATGTGTACTGAACAGTTAGTGCTGTTTATAGGATGTCAAAATGTAAGAAAATGAGTTCCAACATTTACTGGTAGAAACAAAGTTTTGCAGAAAGTCAAGTTTATTATTATTTAGCGGAATTATTTGGGCTACAGTTGCCTTTGTGTTTGTTTTTTTATTTACAACAATGTAAAAGAGGTGGTTTATTTCTAAATCCTTTTGGCTGGTATTGCCTTTGTGTTTTTATTTATAACAATGTATGTTCAGTCTCATTAAAAGTTATGTTTCCTTGTAAATCCATTTGCATGTTATAATTTAATGACACTAGATGGTACTCCGCAGTTACTCACTACTTGAGTAGGTTATAATCAAAGTACTTTATTACTTTTACTCAAGTACATTTTTGGATGCCTACTCACTACTTTTACTTGAGTCATATTTGGTTCAAGTAACAATACTTTTACTTGAGTAAAAATTTTGAATACTCTACCCACCTCTGCCAAAAAGGCTCTGTTAGAAGATAGCTCCATTGACTTATTGACATTAGCAATATAAAAATGGATTGAAATATTCAGAGCTAAAATTTAAGGAGGTGGTTTCTGAGAGCAATTCAACTCACACACTTTGGGCATGGCGTCTTGCAATGTCACACAAGATGATGATGATTTTAGTTGAAAATCTGGCATGAAAGGTGGTGGGCAAAATGCATTATTTCAAGGGATGCCAGGCCTTTAAAATGTTTTTTTTTTGCCCACCGTCTTTGTAAAGGAGCTTTAGACCCCCTTGATGTTATTAAATATCTTTTTTGATTAAACCCTTTCTAACAACCAAAATAATAGGATTTTTACGCATCATTCCCATTCAACAGGACAATTTCTCAGGTGTAGCCAGAAGGATGATGTCACTGTGATGAAAAGCAAAGTGGTCTTGTCTTTCATGTTGGCAATCCCCCCCACATTAAGTAACAGATGAAAGAGCAGCTAAAGAGAAAAGGGAGCTGGTCACGCAGGATGGAAAAGACAAAGCTAATGCTTAGAACAGGATTTCAAGGACAGGTGGCATCGCAGATCATCTCCGAGAAGGAGTTTGTCGACCTCTCTGTCATCTTGGGGGGAGTAGCTTTGACCTTGGTGGCAGATTTTGCATTTGGCATCCTTTTGACTTTTTCTTCAATGCCTACATGAAATAGAATCAAGAGGCTTTGAAGTTAGGTGTCAAAACACAAGTCCTGACTTGATAGTGAATAAGTTATGACAGCAGCTCTTGTGGTCCAAGTTTCACTCTTCAAGGTTTGTTTTTTTGAAGAAGTGAAAGGCGCTGGCTTTATAATGTAAAGTTGGCCCCTAAATAAAGGATCTATGTCACACATGTGATGTAAATCATTGCTCATAAACAGCAGCACAATGTAGACTGATTTATAAATAGCATTTTGATTTTTCTCATTTTTAATGAAATTCAGAGGAGTAATCATGACACTGTGTAACAGTTCCATTCACTAAAATTTAATTGTGTGACTTCTCAGTGTCAGTGAACGCTGCTGTTAGCTGCAAACCCCCCACATTTCTGCCTCTCAACATTCCCTTCCCACTCACTCATTAGGGGAATCATTTTACGAGACGCTCTAATGGCTCCTAAATTGTTTATGGGGCAATCTAATTTGTGTGTAAGAGATCGTAATAAGCACTCTTGGCACACGGTGCAGTAATTATGTGTTTGGCTAAACAGATAATTGGATGGGCTTGGAGATAGCGCTGTCTGAAAAGTTTTAGGAAATTGTTGCTTTTGAGGAAATCTATGGGACTTTTCAGGAACTCTTGAGAAACACCTTGAATGTCACTTTCCAAGTACCGTGTTTTTCAGCGTATACGTAGCAGTTTTTTTTTGCATAGATTTGTCAGTCCTGCAACTTATAACAACTTATATACATTTTTTTTCCATATTCAAAACCAAATTTTTGACTGACACTTTAAATATTCATTCATATTGTAGTGGCAGGGCTTTTGACTTGGGACCCGAAGGACGCGGGTTCGCGCCCCGGCCCCGGCCACTACACACCTTGGGGTGTCTATGAGTGCACATCTAATTCTCCAGCTCCCCGAGCGCGACTACGCTGCTCGCTGCACCACCTGGTGGTGGTTGGGTTAAAGGCAGAAGACCAATTTCGTCTGTCAAGTATGGGAAACATACACAGATGACAAATGTGACAAATTATTATTATTATTATTATTATTATCCAGAGTAAGCATTACCATTTGCAGCCACTAGAGGCACAAGAGGGCCTTAGGCTTTTGACAACTACCGGTAGGCATTGTTCCAGTACCGCTACCACCACCACACCCCATCACCAAACATTAAAGTGCATTTATGAAGAAACATTTAAACTGACACACACCTTTGCTATAATGTCGAGCAGACAAATAATTGTTTTTAAGTGTTACCCTTGTTAAATGTGAAATAACTGCAACAGCGAGTCCTCCCGTGCACGCTCCCGCAGCTGACAATCGATTTTTGTCACAAAACCAGCCCACGTTTCCCGGGTGTCAGCGGTGACGCAGAAGAAATGTGACTGACACGCCAAAGCAACTTATATGGAAGAGTGCTGGTGCAGAGGTTAGAGAAGATGGGCCTGTTATCGGAAAGTCGCAGGTTCAACTCCCGGTACCATCAACATCAAAATGTGGGTGGGAAAAGTGAGACGCACACACCTGCCTCCACCCTAATTTGCCCCACTCTGGGCCCTTGAGCAAGACCCTTAACCCCCACCCTCTGCTCTCTAACCAGGCCTCTCTTGAAAATGAGTTCTTGTGTCTCAATGAGACTACCTGTATAAATAAAGGGTAAATGAAAAAAGTTTTTTTTTTTCCTCTTGGTGATTTTTTTTATACTGATGCGACTTATACGCTGGGAAATACGGTAAGTGACACTAAAGGGATAATGCCCTTTTTTTGTCCAAATGTGTAAAATTTTTCAGGATTATTGAAAAATGCTGGACCTC